>JACVTC010000106.1:272500-332500 GCA_016946835.1 Neocallimastix lanati (nom. inval.) | reverse complement strand
TAGACCATTGATTGATAACATTCTTAATTCTTTTACTTTGGTGTAATTTATTCGATTCCATAATACTTTTAGGGTTAAAGAAGTATTGATCCAATTTAGTTTGTTTCTTATCTTTATTATTTTCCATTTTATTTTTCTCCATCTTTTTAATAATAGGTACTAAAATATTATTTATTTTATTATCATCCCATAATAATTTTTTATTTAAAAATCTTTTTTTTTTTTTTTTTTTTTTTTATAATATTTAAATAATAATTTATTATATAGATTTTTTAATATATATATATATATAATTTTTTTTTATTAAAGTAATTAGAAATATTATTATAATGATTATTTATTATATTAAAACTATAATATTTATAATTATAAAAAAAAAAAAAATATTATTATAATATATTTATATATTATATTTAGATTATATTTTAATTACTTTTTTAAAGAAGTTAAATCTGGTGAACCCCAAACAAAGGCTTGATCTGATTCATCACATACAGGATTTAAATAAGCATTTTTGATTTGAGGATCAGGAAAACTATCAGGTATATCTACTCTTCTACATTGTTTATACTATAATTATTGAATTTATATATAAAGTAGAATTATTATTATTATTATTATAATAATAATAATAATAATAATAATAATAATAATAAATGATTTATTTTAATAATTAATGATTTCATAGCATATTATAATAATAAATAACATATATATATATATATATATATTTTTTTTTTTTTTTATAAAAAAAAAAAATACTTTACAATTCTTTTTCTTAATTTATTTTCATTAGGATCAATTTCTCCTTTTAGAATACGGTTTTCCCACCATTTTTTAAATTCAATTAAACCATCATTTCCTGGCCATTCTTTAATAATTTCCATGGCATGAACAATACCAAATCCTTTAACACCTTCAGTATAATCACTACCTAAAAGATAAGCCATATTAATTAATTTTTCTCTATTTAATTTCATTTCTTTTTCTAATTCAGACATTTTATAACATTCAACATATTGATGTTGATTAAACATATTTTTATAAACTTCAGAACCTCCAAATAAAAAGATATCACTATCATCTGTGACAATTCCATCAACTAATTTTTTTGAATAAAGTGTTGCACATTGTGCTTCAGCTTCCATAGGACTTACAATATAAGGTATTCCAAATAATCTTAATAATTCCTATATATCGATAAAAGATTTATAATAATATAGACAGAATAATATTATTAATATTAATAATAATAATAATACTTATTAAAAAAAAAAATAGAAAAATAAAAAAATAAAAAAAATAAAAAAATAGAAATAGAAATATTAAAATATATTAGAGTTTTATTTTTCTTTTTTTTTCTTTTTTTTTTTTTTTTTTTTTTTATTTTTATTTTTATTTTTATTTATTTTATTTAAATATCAAAATTGGAAATAAATAAATATATTTAAATTTTATATTCATTCTTTAATAAGTTACCTGACAATCATAAATCATTGTTGAAGTAATATCTTCTGATCCTTTTTGTTCCTTTATTTTTTCAATTTTTAAATTTGAAATTTCTTCTTCTAATTCATTTTGAATAGTAGAAATATCCTTTTTAGAAATTTCGGATATCATACGTGCATATTCAATATCTTCATCATGAATTTCGGTATTAACATCAATTAAAGAATCTCTATCATCATCATCATCTTCATCCTCATTATTATTGTTATTATCATCATCTCCCTCCTCTTCATCATTAATATTAATAATTTCATTTTTATTATTAGGGTTATCATTCTTTATGGTAGAATCTAATTTATTATTATTATTATTATTATTATTATTATTATTATTATTATTATTACTAATGAGTAAAGTCTCGTTTTTAATGTTAACTTTACTATTACTTGAGCTTGCTATTGCTTGATTTTTATTTCTATTTTCAATTTGTTTCAATTCTTTATCAAAATCATCATCACTATCACTATCAATAATTATAGAAGAAGATGAAAAATGATTTGTTGGACGTATTGGACTTTTGGCTACGAATTTATATTCTTGACTTTCAACCATAAAATCATTATTATCGTCTTCATCAATATTTATATCTTCTTTTTCATCTTCTTCTATCATTACTTCCTTTCCTTTATTTTTAACAATTGATTTTTTTTCTGGTTCGCGATCTTGAGTTAGATTTGAGGGATTTTTAATTTCATCGTTATTTATATCATTTTTATTCATGTTAGTTTGGACAGTGTCAATTTCAGTTTCAGTTTTAGTTTCATTTTTATTTTTTTTATTATTTTCAAGGGGTGATTTTTGTTTCATAAAATCTTCTTCTAATTTAGGTGAAAAAAGAACTAACGAAGAAGATAATATTTCTTCATTGTTTTTAATAACATTATTCTTATTATCATTGGTGGTCTGTAACTTTGATAAAGGAAAAGATTCAGTTTTGAAATCTAATAAATTATCATTTTCAGAATTAACTAGAGAAATAGGTGAGAATAGGGAAGATTGACTTTTATCATCTTCATTCTTGTCATTCTTAATATTGAAATCAACAAGATTAGATTCACTTTTTTCTTTTTCATCCTTTACAGATTTATTATTACTATTAGTTTCTTCCAAATTTTCTAAGGATTGAAGTTCCTTCTTAATAAGATTACTGTCATTTTCGATAGTATTAACTTTAGTTTTTTTAATAACAGGACTTAATAAAAAGTTTACTTCATCATCATCGTCATCATCGTCAATTTTAGTAGGTGATGATGTTAATTTTTCTGTAATTTTAATTTCTTCTTTTTTATTATTTTCATTTTCCTTATTATTTAATTTTCTTTTCCTAGAAAGTAATTTACTATAATTTTCTTCTTTTTCATTTTCTTTTTTATTACTTTCATTATATTTTTTTAATTTATTTAATTGTTGATTGAAATCATAATTAGAAATAATTTGTGGCTCTTTTTCTTTTTTCTTTTCTTTCTCTTGTTGATAAAACTTTTCTAAAAAATCATCTTCGTCTTCTTCTTCTATAAATGCATCGTCTATAAAACTATCCATATTATTCCATGAACTTTCTCCTTTTATTTTAATTAAATTTTCATTATTATTTTCATTTTTATTTCTATTGTTGTTTTCATTATTTTTATGGGGTATAGGAATTGAAATACCTAAAGATAACTTTTCAGGTTTATTGGTTTCATCAATTACTTCTTTTTCACTTTCATGATCAGAATCAATTATAACTGAATCCCAATCAACATCTATAAAGCTATTCGAACTAATTTCATTCGCTTTACCATTTATTTTATCAATATCTGAAGAAGTGGTAGAATTTGCTTTTATATAGTCTTTAATAGATGGATGATTACTTATATGATTAGAATTATTATTATTACTAATATTTGTGCTATCTTTTACAGAATTATTATCATTATTATTACTATCATAAAAAAAGAGATTATCAAATGAAAACTCAAGTTTATTACTATTTTTATTATTATCAGAATTCCAATTAACATTATTATTATTATTATTATTATTATTATTATTGCTAATTATGGTTAGGTCATCGTCATTTTCATCATCAATTGCAATCATAGAATTAATAGAAAATTGTTCTTTATTTTGATTATTATTTTTTAATTCCGAATTTTTAATTAAATTGTAATTATTATTAAAAAGTTGAAAATCAATAATATCAACAGATTTGTTTATAGTATTATTTTCTTTTTTTTTAGTAGGAATAGTATAAATATTATTGTTACTGTAGTTATCATTATTATCAATTACCATATCATCTTCATCTTCAAATATTAAAATTTTATTAATTTCAATATTTTTATCTACTCTATGACTGTCATTTTCATTTATTGACTTGTTTTTTAATATATTATCATTATTATTTGTACTATTTGATAAGAAATTATTCATTTCAAAATGTTTATCTTCTGACATCATTTTTTCATTATTATCTTCAAAAAGAATGGGACTTTTATATTCATTTTTATTATTTTCACTTTTATCGTTATCATTATTATTATTATTATCATTTTTATAATTATTATCATTATCATCATCATCAATTACAATAGGTTTATCGCCGATACCTTTATATATTTCAATTCTAGCTTTATATGCATTTACAATAGTTACAATTTCTTTATTTTGAATTGGTATTTCATTTTGACCTAATTGATTATATTTCCATTTTAGAGTTGATAAGAGAAATTTTTCATAAAAGAATTCAGAAGTTTCTTCAACTGGATGTGTATCATTTTTTTCATCATCATCAACAATAGCAACATCTGAATCCGAATCCGAATCTGAATCCGAATCTGAATCATCCTCTTTTTTAACATGTTTTAATTTTTTATTATTTATTTTATCTAAATATATACCTTCCCATTCTTTTAATATTTCTTCAGCTGGTTTTTCTGTTACAGTATCAGTGATTATATTGAAAAAATCTGGATGTTCAATTTTAAAATCAAAAGTAGCATTATCTATCCAATATTCAATGAAATCATCTTCTGATTTTTCCATTAATGGATCTTTTGGATTAATTGAAATATCAAGAGGTGATGGTAAGTTATCAAGATCATTTTCTCTCATAAGGGAATATGGTTGAGATAAGAATCCATTAGTAATTTCTGGTAATTTTTTCTTAATTGCATCATCGAACCTTTTTTGTCTTTCGGGAGTGGTAAGAATATTAGCTTCTTTATTTTCAGATTCTTTTTTATTTTTTTCATTTTCTTTTTCATTTTCATTTTTATTTTCTTGATTTTCATTTAACTGAATAAAATCTTTATTTAATGGAAATGTAAAACTACTTTCTAATAATTCTTCACTTCTTAGATTTCTTAAAGGATTATTTGAATCAATTTTTAGTTTATTACTAAATTGATTAGATGAAATATTTTCGTTATCATTACCAACTTTGTAAAATTTATCAAAAATATTTTCATCATCATCTTCGCTGTCAGTATTATCACTTAGTAAATCTACCACTTTATCATCATTTCTTTTATAAATTGAGGCTGATGTATAATTTTGTTTATTACCTAATCTATTTTTATTTAATGTATCCTCAAAATTTTCTTCAACACTCAAAATATTTTCTAAATTGGTCTTTTCTCTATTTTCATCCTTCTGTAATTATTATTATTTTTATATTAAAATTTTAAAAAAAATTGTAAAAAGAATCATAATATCAATAATAATTTTTAATAAAAATGAAATAATAACATTAATATTAATAAAATAATATTAATAAAAATAAAAATAAAATAAAAACAAGATAAAAATAAAAAATAATATTAATAAAAAATAATAATAATAATATAAAATAATAATAATAATATAAAATAAAAATAAACAAATTATTTTTACATTTTCAAGTTTAAGAGACCATCCTCCCTCTTTATCATCATTTTTAATTAAAATGTATTCATTATTTCTTTCAGAGGCAATATTTTTTGATAAACCTTTAAAAAGTGAACCTTCACGATTAAATTGAAGTAATGCTTCTGTCAATTTATTACGATAAATTGCCCCTTTGATTTGTAATTTCGAAAAATCTAAGGCAGAGTATATAAATATTAAACAATTATAAAATAAAATAAAAAATAAAATTAAATTAAAAATAAAACAAAAACAAAAAAAAAAAAAAAAAAAAAAAAAAAAAAAAAAAAAAAAAAAAAATTATAGTAAATTAAAGATAATATGATTTACTTTTAATCAATTAATTAAATATTATTTAATTTTGTAAAAATAATAATATTATAAAAAAAAAAAAAAAAGGATATAGATGCTACTTCAATCATCCTCTCAATACGATCATAAGAATTCTGTCTACTTTTATTTTTCATTTCATAAACAATTTTATGTTGAACATCAACAGGTAATGATTGAAAATATTTCGAATCAAATATTTCATTAATATCCATATCATAACGAATTAAATCATTTAATTCATTTTTACTAGCTAAACGATAGTCATCCATACTTATCAATGTCGAAAAATTTTTACATAAATATATATATATATAATATAAAATAAATAACCATTGTTTTTTTTTTTTTTTTTTTTTTTTAAAAAAATTTTAGTTTAAAAAATATATATATATATTTAATTTATATTTCATTATTTGATATTTCATTAAATTTATTATTATTTATTATTAAATATTATACTATATAAATATTTTTTTATTAATATCATTATTATTATATATTTACACATTTTCTGGTTCTGGAGGTAAATCATATTCATCCCTTCGTGATCTGTCCTCATAATTTGAAAGTTTTATAGCTTTTATCATTTCATTGCTTATTTTTTTTTTAGCTGATGATGGGGAAATATTGGGATTTATCGGATTACCATTCTCTATGGATTTTATTTTATTTCGAATATATTAAATACATTTAATTTTTAGAATAGATGATATTATATAAAAAAGAAAGTACTCTAATTAACAATAAAAATTTTATAGATTATTATCATTTTTTAATATTTTCTCCTTTTTTTTTTTTTTTTTTATAATTTTCTTAAATTCTTAAATTTTCAATAAAGTTATTTTAAAACAAGAAATTTTGTTTCATTTCTTTTATTATTATTTTTAATTTTAATTTTTTGTTCATTTACTGTAAAAAATTAACATTATAACTTTTTTTATTAATAAATATAAAGCTTTATACTAACCATCAGTAGAAGATTGTATGGCATTTAATGCATTTAAATGTATTTGAGCTGCTAAAATTTTCTTAGCAGTTCTCTGTACACTTTCTTGACGCTTTATTCGCCGCCTTCTTCTTGTTTGCTTTAATTTATATAAATTAAATTATTAATTTAACATTTTAATATTAAATATATTACATATTAATTATATATAAATTTCCATCATTCATATGTATATTTTTGAAAATGTATTATACATTGACATTTGATTATTTTATTAAAATTTTTTATAATAACAAAAAAAAAAAAAAAAAAACATTAATTTATTATTTTCAAATATAATAATAATAATAATAATAATAATAATAATAATAATAATACAATTGTATTAATTTTCAAGTCTGGAGTTGCACCATCAAACACAAATACTGGTTTTATATTATGAAAAAGAAATTTACAAATTCTTCGAAAAAACCCTAAAATATGTGCATTATTTAGAGTTTTCCCTTCTTTATCTTTCAAAGCTTTAATAAATTGATGAAGCCAAATACTAGCATGTATTGAAATTTTAAAAATTAAATATCAAATTTTTAATATAATATATAGTATATATATATATTAAAAATTGAAAAATATAAATTGAATAAAAAGTTAAAGAAAATATAATTCAATAAGAAAATGTATTAAGTTTAAAAAATAACAACAAAAACAATAACAACAATAGTGATAGTAATAATAGTAAATATAAAAAATTATTTAAATATTGGTTGAAATTTAAAATTTGTATTAAAAGGATATCTACTGCAAGAACTTTATCACTCAATTGTTCCAATTGAACAGGTCTTGCTGCTGGATGAAGTAATTTCCACAGTCCTTTAACACCCATGATAAAATATTTTTTTCAATTTTATTTTAAATAGTTATATTACAAAAACTTTTATTGGTATAATAAAATCTAATTATACTATTTGATGAAGAGAATTAATTTTAAAAGTATATAAATTGAAAGAAATCTATTTTTTTTAAATTGAATCTCATAATTTTATTAAACTTAAAATTAAATAAATTAATTTTATTATTTATTATCTTAAAAGTATATATATGTTTTCTCTTTAGCAATATATATTTTGGATTTCTGAAATTTTATTATTCAATTTAAAAATTTTAATTGAAATTTGACTTTTTCAATTAAATATTAAACATATTAATAAAAAATTAATTTTTATTAATAATTATTAATTATACTTTTTTTTAAAATATATTAAATTTTAAATTTTTATATTGAAATAAAAATAAAATATTAAAATAATAAAAGAGTATTAAATTTTTTTTTTTTTTTTTTTTTTTTTGAAATTTATTTTATATTATAGTTTAATATATATTTACATGTATATTGTTTATTTTTATAATAATTTATATATATATAAATAATTTTACAAAAGAGTTCCAAATATTTTTTAAAAATAAAAGAACATGTTCATATATGGACAACTAAAAAATATTAATTATAAAAATGAAGATAATAAATTAAATAAATATATTTAAAAAATATGCCTAAACCATAATAAATACCATTTTATATTGTTTAACAATTTTGAATATATAAATCATGATAAAAATATTAAAATAAAATAAAAGAGAAATAATAAAAAAATAAAACGAAACATTAAAAAATTATGATAAATATAATTAAATAATTAAAATAAAAATTTTATTAAGCTGTATATATGTTAAGAGTTAAGATTTTACGGTTTATAATTATGTCAATTTTATTAAAATATTTTATAAGAGTTACTAGCACTAAATTATTCTAAATTAAATGCTTTTTTATTAATACATTGTGGCTTATACATTAATTATATTACAATATGTTCAATACATTTGAAGCTTATTTTTCATACATTTCACATATTCTAACATTCCCCCTTAACCTAGTTATTCAGTAATGAATAAATTCTCTTACTGGTGAATATGTGTATATAAAATTATCCTATTTTATAATATTAACATGATATTATTAAACTATTATTTATTTCAATTCTAAATTAACCTTTAATTTTGTATGAATAAAATATTTTTTAAATTATATTAATTATTTAATTCAATTAAAATATTGCTAAAATAATTTCTTAAATTTATTTATTGATTTCCCCCTAAAATTAAGTATTTAACTTTATTACACCATTAATAGTAGATGTATCTAAAGCATCTCTTATAATATATGGTTTATATATTATCATTTATATGATGGAAACAGTATTAATAAAAATAAAATAAATTATAAAGTGGTATATATATTAGTAATGTATTGATAAAAAAAAAAATGAAATAAAATATAAATAAATAAATAAAAGATTCATTTTTTTTTTAGACTTAGAGAAAACTTTATTTAATTTATAATAATAATAAAATTACATGAAATTAAATGAAAAAATAACAAATAAAATACATGAAATAAAATATTATATATTATAAAATTATAAAAGTGCGTTAGAAGCAATAGCCTCTAACTTTTCCTATTCCTCGATAATAACACCACGTCCATTATTGTGAGTAATAATTTCAGTATTAGTGTTATCAATCGAATCTGTATCTGGAGGTGAAAATCCATGCCTTATCATTTCGACGTCGACGCTCTTGGTAACGGTAGATTCAACGGAATACCATTTCATCATCAAACTAAAAGATTCATTTTAATATGAAAATTTATGAATTATTATTAAATAAAAAAGAATACACTTCAAAGGTAATTTTATAATAGGTTAGAAAACACTTTACATTCAATATACTTCTAAACTTTTTTTTTTTTTTTTTGTAAAATTGGTTCAATTATTTTATTCATAAAAAAAAAAAAAAAAAAAATCTTTTTATTCTATCTAATTAAAGATATAATATTCAGATTTCAATAAAAATTTTCTATTCTTACGTTAATTTTGAATAAAATGACTTTCATTAAATTATTTTATTCAGAATTCAAGGAAATTCCTTTTAAATAATTTACAATAGATAAAATATAAATCAATTGTTAATTTAAACAGTTTTGAATTTGTTTTTATTAATGATTAGTTTTAATTTTTTCATTGCTAAAAAATAATAATAAATTTTTAATAATAATAACAAATTAAAACATCATTAAAATAAATAATCATTAAAATAAATATTTTTTAAAAAAAAAGTAATAATTTAAAATATAAATTAATATATAGACAAATGGTAAAATAATATTTATATATAGTAAATAATATATATATATTATAATATAATAAAAATAAAGTAATGAATAATTTTTTTTTATTATTATTCTTTTATTCTATAAAAATATAAAAATTATATAATTTCATATCTTATATAATTTTAATAATCCATGTAATTAAATAATCATAAATAATTATATGATTTAAATATATCATATTGTTTTTATAAATGCAATTTCGTAAACATTTACTATTAAATTATTACTTTATTTTTAATATAAAAGTGTATATAAAAGATTAAATTAATTTAAATTATAATTTATATATATATAAAATTTTTAATAAAAAATAATTGTTTCTTTTTTTTTTAAAAAAAATATTTTAATGATTGTAATTATTTTATATAATTCATTAATAATTATTATTTCATTAAATTCTTCAATTTAATTATTGCTAATACTTTTTTGTTTAAATATATATATTTAGTTTATTAAGGTTTATATTTCCTATTTTTTAAATTTACCAAAGGTTAAATAAAATTAAAAAGATAGCTGCAATTAAACTCATAACTAAAGATGATTTTGCTTGCATTCCATCACCATTATCTACAATTGGAAGTTGTCTATAATATCTTTCTTCAATACGATTATTTTCAACAATATAAAATGCAACAGTAAGACCTGGTTGAATATCACCATCACCATAACATTGGAAATTAGCACTATTGGATTGAACATCCTTACCATCACCATAAATTCTAAGCTTATATTTTTCATTAGATTTTGGAGATCTAATAAAACCATCTTTTGGATTAATAAACCAATTGTATTGATAAGTTTGAATACCATTTAAAATTGGACCTGTTTCAACCTTTTCTAAAGGAATGGTTTTCTCGAAAACTGGATTTTTCCAAGCACTTTATGTAATATTACATAAATTAATAGAAAAAATTAATTATAAATAAATAATTATTTTATATATTTAATGATATTTTTTAAAATGATAAAAAATAATACTTACTTTGACCAATTATTTGGATTAGCATCTTCTTCAAAGAATAACTTAATAGTAACATCGTTTTTAGGATAGTTATATTCATATCCTTCTAAAATATTATTATATGACCATACAATAGTAAAGTTTGAACCAATAACTAAAATACTATTATATAATATTTAAATAAATAATTTATAAGATCAATTAATATACTATATTAATAAAAATTGGAAATTCTAGTATTCTATTCCATACCTTCTTTTAATTGGCTTATGGAAAGCAAACATACCCAATGATGCTCTATCTGAACCACAACCAGTTTCTTTAATTTCATCACCATTTTCATCAGTATTTGTATTACCCTTATTATTGTTTTTAGAGTTGTCATTTGTATTTACATTTGCATTAGAATTTGTATTTCCATTTGAATTAGCATTACTATTACTGTTTGAATTTGTATTTGAATTAGTATTTGTAGGTTTTGTATCTGCATTATTATTGTTAGCATTACCATTTGCATTTGTTTTTTCGGTGGTATTTGAATCGTCGGCAGTATTTGATTCAGCATTTGCAACTACTTGATATTTCATATTTTGATTGTAGAAATTATTTATATCATCTAAAATTGAATTATAACTTATATTTTGGGTTACATCTGTATCTGAATTTTTAGGATTATCTTCAGATAATCCTATTCCATAATTATATTGACCATTAATTATTAATACGTTACAAAAAATTGATAAAATTGATAATAGTAAACACTTCATTTTAAATTTATATTTTTTTATACTTTTTTTTAAAGAAAAAAATTAAAAGAAAATCAATTAATATATATATTCTTACATTACTCAATACCAATTATCTTTAAAAGCTTATTTATTATTTGGTATTTAATTTTTACATCAATACTTAAATATTATATATATTATTATTTATATTATAGTATATTATTCATAGTTTTATAATTTATTCTTAACTTACTTTAAAGTTTTTAGCTTATAAATAAATAATATATTTTTTTATTCGTACGTTTGTTTGTTTTATTTTTATTTTTTTTTTTTAATTTTACTTTAATTTTTATTATTTCTTTGTTTTGTTTTAACTTTTAAATTATTATTTTGAAATTAATTAATATATTTATTAAATAAATTTTTTTCTTCTTTTTTTTTTTCTTCTTTTTTTTTTTAAAAAAAAAACAAATAAAAATTAAGTTTATTAAATTAATTTATAATAAATAAAATAAATATAGTTCCTTTTTTATTTTTTATTATTTAAAATCATTGAAAAACTCTCTCCTTTTCCTTTTTATGTATTATTATTATGATATTGAAAATTAAATAATTTAATTAGCTATTTTACAATACGATTAAATAAAATATGATTTTTCCAAATATTAGGAGTTGATAAGGAGAGAGGTTAAATATATGTAAATAAAAAGTTTAATAATTTCTAGAGTTTATTAGTGCTAAAAAAGAAATAAAAATTCTATTTTAAAAAAAGGAAATGTTTTTATTTTATAACTATTTTATGAAATGAAAAAAGAAAATAGAAAAAAAAATTTTTTTTTTTGATTATATTTAGATATATTTTTTAAAAATTATTTGAGATTGTTATTAAATTATATTGTATATTTTATTATAATATATTATATTCAATACGGTTGGATTTTAATAATATTCAACATGAAAAGTTTAACTTTAAAATATATTAAAATTTTATTATAAATAATTTGTCCTACAAAGTATTATAAAATAATAAACAAATAAATGAAAAAATATATATATATATAAAATAAGTTATATAATATATAATATTTAAATATTTTTATTTATTGTATATAACTCATTTTAAAAATATTTTAATATTATATATTTTATAATATTATATTTCAAATATTATTATATTCGTCATTAAATATAAAATCTATTGTAATAAATCAACATTTATAATAAATAATTAATTTAATTATTTAATATTTGATAATTATTTTAATATTATATTAATATATTTAGTAGAGGAAAAAACATAGAATAAAGGAAAAAAATATTTTTCTTTGATTTTGTTTATTATAAATTTATATATAATTAATATAATTTTAAATAAAAATAATAAACATATAATATAAAAATTAATAAAGCAATATATTATAATAATATAGAATTCCATTTATTTTTTAAATATGATTAATCTATTAAATTTAATATAAATAATTAATTAATATATACTACTAACAATTTTTTTAATAATTAATTTAAACTCATATTATTTTTGCAGATTAAAATTAATTGTTTATATATTAATTTATTAAATATTAATAAATAATATATAAAATTTAATATATTATAATAACTAATTATTATTATATTTAATTAATTTAATATATTTATTATATACTAGATAATGTTCTTTAATTAAAATAATATTAATCATTTTATATATAATTAAAATAAAAGTTATTGTAAAAATAAATGAATAAATATATATATATTAAATAAAAACAGGAATAATTTAATAAAAAAAGAGTTATCAAAATTAAATAGATAGAATATAAATATTTAAAGCATTTGTTTTTATTCTGGGCCTTCCAGAATGTTTTTCCCTATAAACGAAGTTGATGTTTTTTTGCCATTGTAAGTATTCCTATTGCTAGAATATATAATTTCTAGTACAATACAATTATATTGTCTAGCAACAGAGAGTACTTGATATTTGAGAGGATTAATGTAGTTGTTCCTCCCTCGATGATGGTTCAAAAGATCACTTATAAAAAGCTCGACGTATAAAGCAGCGTACAGGGATTGCCTTTCATATTACCTTTGCTTTGTATGAGGACAGCATCGACACCGAAACGGTATAACAAAGAATCCAATGATAGTCTGATACATTTAAGGGAGAGACTTCCATATTATCTTCCTCTCTCTTTAATTCTAGTCTAAAAAAAAAAATATTAAAAATAAAAATACTATTTATTATTTATTTATTTGTTATTTATTTATTTATTATTTATTTATTATTTATTATTTATTTATTTATTATTTATTTATTTATTTATTATTTATTTACTTATTTATTTATTTATCATTTTTATTTATCATTATTTATCATTTATTATTTATTATTTACATATTTATTATTTTATTTTCACATATATTATATATATATAAAAAGTCGAATCTATTTTATAAAAAAACTGATAAAATTATATTTTATTGCATATAAAAAATCATGTATCTAAATAAAATAATAAATAGTAATAAATAATTAATAATAAATAATAAATAATAAATAATAAATAATAAATAATAAATAATAAATGATAAATAATAAATAATAAATAATAAATAATAAATAATAAATAATAAATAATAAATAATAAATAATAAATAATAAATAATAAATAATAAATAATAAATGGTAAGTAATAAATAATAAATAATAAATAATAAATAATAAATAATAAATAATAAATAATAAATAATAAATAATAAATAATAAATAATAAATAATAAATAATAAATAATAAATAATAAATAATAAATAATAAATAATAAATAATAAATAATAAATAATAAATAATAAATAATAATAATAAATAATAAATGGTAAGTAATAAATAATAAATAATAAATAATAAATAATAAATAATAAATAATAAATAATAAATAATAAATAATAAATAATAAATAATAAATAATAAATAATAAATAATAAATAATAAATAATAAATAATAAATAATAAATAATAAATAATCAAATAATAAATTAATAGAGCAAATAACTCCCCAAACATTTTAAAAACTATTTTTAATTATATTTTAAAATTTCTACTAATAGTAATTTAATAATTTTCTAATTCCTTCCTAAAAAAGAATAATATTTAAATAATTTAAACATTAACATTTACCATATAAAGCAACTTTACATCTTAATATTTTCCTTTTTTTTTTTTTTTAATATTTTAATTTTATTTCTGTGTAAATTTTTAAAATATTCTATTAATTTTGTCATAATAACATTTAATAAATAATTATAATTAATAGATAATTTTAATAGATATTGATTTATTAAGCAAAAAAAAGTTCTAATATATAAATATAATACAATATATTATATTGATAAAAATTAAATAATAATCTTATATTTATCATAAAAATATGTTAATTTAACACGCCGCATAGTAAAATAGTAAATTTTAATTAAATTAATTATTATAGACATTAAACGGAAAAGCATTTTTATATATAAATAATTAAATTTGCAAAATATTAAATATACATATTTGTATTTAAAACGGCTTTGTTCTAATAATAATAATAATAATAATATTTCAATTAGTTTTTTTTTTTATTTCAATAAAAGAAAAACTTAATTATACCAAAAATGGAAGTTATACCTATAAAGCTAATTAATTTTTGTTAAAAAAGAATATAAAATATTCATTTTTTTATTATTAAATATTAATTAATACACTCTTTTCTCATGTTCATATATTAAATTTTTCTTTACATAAATTTTTCGTATATAATCTAATTTATTTAAATTACATTTTTATTCATTTACTTATTTTCTAATATTCAATAGTAACAAAAATTTAATAATTTTTGTTTATTATTGAATTATTGTCTTATAAAATATTATAAAAATAATTATTAATTAACTACATCATATTAAAAAATGTAGAATATTAAATATTTCAGGAGGAGAAGTAGAAGGAACACAATTACCAGGAATATTTTCATAAAATACAACTGAGCGGAAAAGAATAATCTTGCTATTATGAATATCATAAACAGGACAAGCAGAGTTATTTGAATCATAACCTAGGAAAATACCAGGGAGAGAGAAACTTTATTTGAATCATAACTTAGGAAAATACCAGGGAGAGTGAAACTTTAAGTTTTTTGAGAAATCGCATTGGGACATAAAAGAAAACCTTAAAACCTTAAAAACAAAAATATGAAATTTAGAAAAATCGACTTTCTTTTTCCATATAATAATTCATAAGTAATAAAATTATTAATACCACTCTGAGGGATACGATTATGAATAAAATTGATAGTGTCTATGGCATCTTCCAAGAAGACATGATTTATTTTTTTTCTCTTTTAGGATAGCTCTTGCATTAGGAATTAATGTATCGTGTAGTTTTTCAATCCTACCATTTTGTTGTGGTGAATAGGATATGGTAAATTCGTGTACAATGCTATTATTATTACAAAATTCCTCAAAGGAACTATTCATAAATTCAGTACTATTGTCTGTGTGAAGATATTTTATTGTTTTATTGATAATATTTTTCTCTTTATTATACCATGAAATGAATTTATTAAGTACTTCACTTTTTGATTTTAAAAAAATAATCCATTCAAATCTTCAATAATCATCAAAAATTGATAAGAAATATCTATTCCCATATATAGATTCATCATTGATAGTTACTATGTCCATATGAAACTCTATTATCATTTAGTTGAAATGGAAAATTCTTTAATTTTGCTATAGCACATATTTTACATGGTTGTTTAGTATTTATTTGTGTTAATAATTTTCTTAAGTTATTTATGTTGAAGTGACTAAGACGTTTATACTACAAGCATAAACTTTCACTATCTTCATAATCAATATAATTACATACACCATTATTACTTGGAAAAGTAATTTTTCATTTTGATATCCAGATTGTATAAGTTTCAGTACCATTGGAGCAAATTGTACATATTTTATTATTATTTTTATTATAAATTGAAAGGTGATTTTTGTTATCGTTATTAAAATAAATTATTTTAAAGTGATTTTCTGTTAAACAGTTCACTGACATTAAATTTCTTTTGAATTCTGGAATGAAAAGAACATTTTATAATGAAATTTTATTATCATTAATATATCCGTTAAATTCACCTATATACATTGAATATGCGTAATCTCCAATATTGAAAAAGATTTTTTTTATTGAAAACTCTTTTATTATCAAGTAGATCCAATTTTCATGTCATATGATATGTAACACCAGAATCCAAAGTCCATGGAAAAATTTTAAAATTAATATCATCACTTTTATTTGTGTCTTCACTCTTTGCAGTTATTGATTAAATAGTCTTTATTATTAAAAAGAAGTATTGATGAATTACTATTTGATTCTATATTAACATTTCTAGATGAATATTCGTTTTCAATAGATGAATTGTCAAGGTTACTAGATTAATTAATAGAATTATTTTTTGATCTCCTTTCAGTGAATTTTATGAATCTTTGATTGGTTCTAATTATCAATTCAGAAAATTTATTAAAAGTTCCCTGGAAAATAATAGCATTTGATTTTAAAGCCAGATCATCTGATATACTTTTTTATATAAATAATCAATCTTTTCTTGTTTATTTTATGGAGCTTTTAATACACTAAGTTCCTTGAATCTTAATTCCATATTTGCAATAAAAAAAAATAACGAAATGTCCTTTTCTGGTTGATATTTTTCCCTTTCCAAAGAGTTTCTTATTTCATCTATTAAATCCTTGTCATCATTTATGTTCATACTCGATATTAAATTATAAATTTCTTATCCTGTTAATGTGATGAAATCATATTTTTAGGTCAGTTCCTTAGGAATGCTATTAATTAAATATTCCTTTACCAGGGCATCTTCTTGTAACATATCTTCAGTGACACTTTCTTGATAATAAGTGTCAATTATTGTTAATTTTTTCTTTTGCTCTTTGCTCAGCTTGACTTTGGAAATTTCTTCCATCTTTTCCTCTAATATATAATTTTACAGTTTTTTTCCTTTAAGAAGAAAGTAAAACTCCTGTTTCCATAGTTTGAAGTTGGAATTGACCAAAATATCCTTAGGTAGCGTTTCTTTCATAATTCATTTTGCTTTTAGTAAATTTGGCATAACTTTTATTCTGGTTATAGAATATATTACTTCACTTCAGTTTTATTTAATTAGTATAATAAATTATATTTTTTTATTTTAACAATTCATTATTTAATTATTTCTTCAAATTACTACGAATAATTAAGAGCACTTGAGACTCTTAATCTATTGTAAAATAATCACTTTTTTATTTATTAATTATTAATTAATCAATACACTCTTTCCTCATATATTAAATATTTTTCTTTACATAAATTTTTCATATATAATTTAATTTATTTAAATTACATTTTTATTCATTTACTTATTTTCTAATAATATTAAATTTTTGTTTATTATTAAATTACTTTTGTCTTATAAAATATTATAAAATATGTTATTGTTATATAACTACATCAGAATGTTAAGCTTAATTTCTAACAGAATACTTAATAATAAATGAAAATTTTCTCTTATACGGCTTAAATTGATATTCTTTAAATTTTTTAATAATCAAATATTCAAAAATTAAATATAATATTTTTCTTTTTAATATATAAATTTGTAATGAGATTATATTTGTTGTTAGGTTATAAACAGTTTATATAATCTAAAATTAATAATGATATGCATAATTTTTCTTATATATATATAATTTACATATCAAATTCAATAAATATAAAATAGACTGTAACCAATAAATTAGGTTATTAAAATTTTATAGAATTATTAGTAAATTATCATTTTTATATAATTAGAAAATCGAGTAAAACAGATTCACTAAAGTAGATAACTATTTCTAGATTGGTAGCCAAAATAAACTATATTAGATGAATGGGTCCTCTGAGTAGAACTGAAAGCAAAAGAATTAATTATTCTTTCTCTGGATATATATTTATTATTTAAATAATTACTTCTTATACTTTGAAATTATACTTAAAGGTTGTATTTAAATAATAAAAGATTCTTTTAAATATTATTTAAATAAATCTTTTTTAAAACACTGTAATATATCAAGAACTATACCACTACTTGATAACATTACAAAGGTCTTATACCCTTTCAAAAAGCTTATGAAAACACTATTATACAATAAAAATCTTTGAAGGAAAAAATTCTTATTAAAGAAGATATTAACTTACAAAAATCATTAAAAGTAATTTAAAATAATACATTGATGATTTAAATACAAAATTTTTAATGCTAATTCAATTTTAAGTAGATACTAAATTTTTAACAGACATATCATACAAAGAAATACAAGTTGTAGTAACACAACAAAATAACTATCTAATTCCAGCTACAAATAGAATCGTAATGGAAGTCAATAATATAAAAGCGGTTACAAAACATATAGAGGTTGAAAAACAAATAATTCAACAAAAAGGAGAATCTGTAGATTTTACTCAATACATTCCTTTTTTTTTTTTTTTTTTTTTTTAGCATATTCATTACTTTAACGTTTATATTTATGACGTTATAATACTTTTGAATTTAATACAAACTATTTTTCAATACACTCTTAGGAATGAGTATATCGAAAAATGGTATTGATAATGAAGAAGAGGATATATCAGACTTATTAGAAGAAATCAATATAATTATGAACAAAGTTAAAAATTATGTAATTATTTATTTTTATTTTTATTTATTATTATTATTATTATTATTATTATTATTTTATTATTTTATTATTATTTTATTATTTTTATTTGTTATTTGTTATTTGTTATTATTTTTATTTTTATTTTTTATTTTTTTTTTTTATTTTTATTTTTATTTTTATTTTTTCAAATATTATTTATTATGATATTTTATATTATTTAATTTAATTTTTTTTTTTTTTTTTTTTTTTTTTTTTTTTTTTTTTTTTTTTTTTTTATTTTTTTTTTTTTTTTTTATTTCATTTTAGAAAATTTATCTTTTTATTATTATTATTATTATTATTATTATTATTATTATTATTATTATTAAAATATAATACCTGTTTGAATATTATTAAAAAAAATTATGATTTTTATTATATAATATATTTTAAATTTTTATTTATTTATTTATTATTATTATTATTATTTTTATATTTTAATATTAGTACATTATGATTATAATTACTATAAAAAAAATTATATAAAATAAAAGAGTAAAAAATTTAAAAAAAAAAAAAAAAAATACTATTAAATGTTAATAAATTTTTCTTAAATATGATAATAACTATTTATATATTATTATTATCATCATTTAATAATATTTTTTTTTTCTTTGAATAAAGGGTAGTTAAAATTTTTTTTATATTATTTTTATATTATAATTTTTAAATTTTAGTAATAATAAAAAATAATAAAATAATATAAAAAAAAAAAAAAAAAAAAGGTAGTTAAAATAATAAAGATATTTAATTTTATATATATATCTATATATAAATATTTAAAAAAAAAAAAAATAAAAAAAAAATAAAGGGTAGTTAAAAAAAATTTTTTTTTTTTTTTTTTTTTTTTTTTTTTTTTTTTTTTAAATATATTTTAAATCGTATTGATATATAAATATATATAAAATTTATTTTTTTTTTTTCTTGAAAATTTTAATTTAGTATTGAATGGTTTAATATACTAGAAAAAATAATATTAAAAACTAAAAAAAATAAAAAAAAAAATAAGATAAGATAAAAATAAAAAAAAAAAAAAAAAAATTAGAAAAAACAAATATATATATATATATTAATTTTTAACTTTTTTTTTTTTTTTTTTTTTTTTAAAGGTTTATTTAAATAATAATTAATGATACTATAAATAAGATAAATATGCAAAAAATTATATATATATAATATTATTTATAATATTAATTATTATCTATTGATTTTTATTATTATTATTATTAAAATTTATTCATTCATATGAGAATATATATAAAAAAATATTCTTTAAATGAAAAAAAAAAAAAAAAAAAATTACTTAAATATTAATCCATATTAATATTAATATTAATAAAGTTATTATTTGATTATAATTTTTTTTTTTTTTTTTTTTTTTGTGTCATTTTAATATTATTGATAACTATTGGGTAGTTTATAAAATAAAAATTAATTAGTATAAAAAAAAAAAAAAGATATTGTTAAATCATAAGAAAAAGAAAAATAAAATATATAATATATATTTATATTTTTTTTTTCTTAATTTAATTTTTAATTTTTTTTTTATTTTTATACTTATTTAATTATTACTTTTTTTTTCTTTTCTTTTCTTTTCTTTTTTTCTTATTTATTTTTAATTTTTTTAATTTTAATATTAATTTTCTAGTTAATTTTCAATTCTCCATATTATCTTTTTCTTCTATTACTTCTACATCTACTACGGTATCATTATCATTATTGCTTAAATTTTCACTATCTTCAATACTTTCATTGGCATCATAAAGAACTTCATCTTCTGTGGAAATACCCATATTATGGTTAGAAATTTCCATAGGATTAGCTGGTACAAGTGCACCAGCATTATTACTTACAGTTGTATACATGTTGCTTGCATTATTAAAATCAGCAAAATCTTCTGTTGAAGGATTATGATAGGTGGAGGTCATTGTATAGTCAGGTGTAACAGTTGTGGTGGTATAACTATACATACCAGATCTTATTTCATTATTCATGTTGCTCATACCCATTCCCATAGAAGTATTTGGTTCCATCGGCATAGCACGACGTTGTTGTAATAGCATTTGTTCTTTTATTTCTTCTTCATCAACAACATCTTGTTTACCTTCAAGATCAGGTAATTTAAATTCTTTACCTGGTTCATGACATCTTTCATAGAAGAGAAGATAGGCACTGGAAGTGATAATACTATTTTCATCAGATACTTCTGATACATAACTATCATTACAATCATACCATTTATCATCTGTTTTAACATAAGCAGTGTAATGACCACCACCAGTGGAACCACTATGATTGGATATGGCATAAAGGTTATATATATATTTTTCACCATCCATATTTGGTCCTTGAATAATATCAGTTAAATCTAATCCTTTAATTGGGAAGGTCACAAGAACATTATTCTTACGTGAAGAATAGTATCTTCTATCTTGAATAAAACGCTTTAAATGAACTATAAGAATTTCTGGAGCTTTCCAAATATCCATTTTTTTATAGGCTTCCCTATCCTCCTTACAATGTGGACAGAACCATTTATTTTCATCTGTTAAAATTTCTTCCTTAATAAATTCTTGTATACATTCTTCTAATGAAATTGGCTGAGCTTCTGGTTTTTTAACAACTTCTTCAGATTCTTTTGGTGAAAATACTTTAAATTTTGTTTCTCCAAATAAGAATTTTAAAAGTGCTGGTTTCCAAGTAACAATAATTATGAGATCTTTAGGTTCCATTTCAACCTTAGCACTTTTATTTTCTGATGCAATACTATAACTACTACCATAACTTTTTGTTCTATATGAATCATTTTCTTTGGAAGAATTATCCTTAGTATTATATAATGCAACAAGTTTTCCATTATAGGTATAACTATAGGAATAAAAACTTTCATTTGATTTATCAGTATATACCAATTGAACATCAAACAATTTTGGCATAATCTTCCATCCATCGTTAATTGGGTAGAGAACATCAACATCTTCTTCCTTGTTTTCATTTTTATCTTTGACTTTTTCAACTGGTTTTGCATTCACTATAGCATCGCCAGCACTAGCAACAGCATTAGAGTGCTTTGCTTGAGTTTCTTGATAAGTAGTTTCTAATAAAGTATCTTCATCTTCGTTAATTGGATTGACCTCTTCAGTTTCCATTTCCTTTCGAATTGACTCATTTATACTATCATTAAGCTGAATATCTGAAAGACTAGCATCATTATTTGAAGATGCGTTGGCCCGCTGACTATCAGTATCATCATCATTACTAAGTATATTTGTTTTATCTTCATTTTTATTAGTATTAGAATCATCGCCTTCATCATCACTGGATGAACTATTTTTTTCAGTTTTATTCATTTTTGAGGCAATACCTTTATTAAGACTTTCTTCTTCTTCTCTAATTTGCTTAATACGTTCTAAAACCTTTGGATCTAATTCAGCAGCAGGATCCATAGTGGCAATAGTAAATTCTGTAAAGTTTTGATAATATTTAACAATTTCACGATAAACAATCCAACCTAGTAATCTTCTATTAATTTTCTTTTCTTCATCCTCAAGATGCTTTAAGTTTGGTAAATTAATAAGGAATGGGAAACCATTATCTTCACTGTTATATTTATCGGCATCTTCAACTTTATGATAAATTGGAACATTAAAACTTGTTGGGATTTTGTTATTTTTCTCGTCTTCCTTTTGTGGTGGTAAATAATTTTTTATAACATCAATGGAATAGTCATTAGTAATAATATAAGCATATAGAACATAATAACTAAGTTCTAGAGATTGTATATTTTCAACTAATTCTGAATTACTTAAATAGGCATTCATATTATGATTATGACATTGGAATACTTCAATATTATTCCTACTAATTTCAATCTCATTAATGTATTCACTTTCTTTTAATTTTTCACATATTTTATCCTTCAGAGTAGCAATACTATCTGACTTAAGAATATTTATTCTGACGTTATTTATTAATTTGCCATTTAAAAGAACTTGAATAGGAATTTCAATTTCTTGATTTTCAGGTATTGGCAATGTTAAATAAACAAATGGTTCAAAATTTTTTCTTACTGTTTTACATTCTTGACAAATATTGATACTACGATATTGACCATAAAATAAATCAACAATGAAACTATTTTCACGACGAATATGTAAATCCCATGACGTTTTTGCAGCTTCTTCATCTTCCATTTCATTCATATCTGGATATTCTTCAAATTTTTTAATTGGAACTCTGTTAATGTCTTCATGAAGTCCATCCAATAAGGAAGCTATAAATTCTTGACAATCATGTTGATGATAACCTTCAAAAGAAGGAGTATGCTTACTTATAACGCTTTTAAATTCAGATGGTCTGTATGGTCCGTCATTTTTACTCCATAAATTTTCTAATACCTTAACAAAAGCTTTTACCATTTTTCCTTTCATACCATGTTTACTTGTCAAATTTAATTCTTTTTTCCAATAGCCCTTTAATAAATAATCACGTAATAAGTTTGTATGTGCGATGCATTGAAGACCTGAATTCATGAAACAAGTATTACCTAAGTTATTTAAACCAGTAGTTCCTGGAATATGATCCTTATAGGATCTTTGAATTGATGGTTGATACAAAGATTCATATGGTGGTGGTGATGATGATTCATCAGAACTACTTGAATCATCAAAATTGTTTGTAGAATTCCTGATTGGCGTATATGGTGGTGCTTGATACATATCATCTCTTGTATTTGAAATTGCTTTATTATTTATTTGTTCAAATGCTTCCGGATTTGAAGATGAATATGAATCCATTGGAGTACTATATTATTTAATTTCATGTTTTTATTAATATATAATAATAGAAAATAAAATAATATTATATTATATAATATAATATAATATAATATAATAAATAAAATCATATAAATATATAAATAAAATCATATAAATATATATTTTAATATATAAGTATAAAATTTATTATTGTAATTGCAATAAAATTAATTTTTTTAATTATTAATTTCATTATTTAATAATTTAAAAATTTATTAATATAAATATACTATTTTTCAATCAATATTATATATACTATATATATATATTTTTTTTTAAATTATCGTATTTAAATATTTTATATAAATATAATTAATAAGTTATAATTAATGAAGAAAATATTTTAAAGATTAATTTATAAATTATAAAAGAATTTTTACATTTGATTTTGGATTGAACTAAAATCATTATTTAAAAAATGATTAGAAGATTTTTCATTTTCATTTATTGAATTACTACTTGAATTATTATTATCCATTATTGTTGGAGATGATTGAGAAATATTTGAATCTTGGTCTGTTTCACCATTTATTTTCATTCGTTTAAATGCTATATTATTTTTAGTTTCAATCTCTTCACTATTACCAGAATCACTGTTATTATTATCAATAATATTATTTAAATCGTCAATATTATTAATATTTGAATTCCTAACCATCTGTAATATAATTATTAATTGTTAATTGTTACTTTTGATATTAATTTTCTTTTTAATATTTATTTATTTTTAAATAATATAAAAATATTAAATATAAAAAAGAAAAAATATTAAAGAAAAAAGTCAATTTTTTAAAATAAAGCAAAAACAATTAATAAGTATGAATCAATATATCTGATTTATTTAAAAATAAATAATTTGAAATTTTTATTAACGGTTATTTTCCATTTAATAAATCAAATTTAATATTTATTTTATATAATATATTGATTATTTTATTTATTTTGTTTGGATTTGATGTTTTTATTGTTTTTGTAATATTACAATATCAAAATTCACATTTTTTTTTTTTTTTTATAAATATAATATGATATTAATAATAAAATTTATTAATACTTCTTATTATAATATTAAATATAAATTAATAATAGAAAAAAATAATTTTTGTATTTTTATTTTTACAAAACAAAAAATTATAAAAATAATTGATTTTAATTTTATAAATTTATAATATATATACAATAATAAATACATTACTATTAATTAATATTATTCGTCTGAATGAATTCCTTTTTTCTTTTTAAATTTTATTTATTTTATTTAAATTTTTTTCTTTAAAAAAAAAAAAAAAAAAAATGAATAAAAGTATATATAAATACTAATTAAATTTGTAATATAAATTACTTTTAAATTGAAATAATTTATACTTTGTGCAAAAGTTAAAAAAAAAAAATCTTTTTTATGAAATTTAAAAAAAAAATAATAATAATAAAAAAAAAAAAAAGATGAATTTTCCATATATTAAAAATTATATTTATTAATATATTAAAATATAATATAAATAAATATAAAATAAGTAAAAGTGTATATATTAAAATCAATTTATAAAAAGATAATTAGTTAATAAATAAATAAATAAATAAATAGATAAATAAATAAATAGATAAATAAATAAATAAATATTTAATTATATAAAATATAAATAATAAATATTTGATATATTGGGTTTTTTAAAGTTATTAATAGTGATACGATTTTATTATATTAAAAAATAATTAATAAATAACAAGATAAATTTTATTTATGTTTAATTATATCCAATTATAAGGTTTATTTTTTTTTAATTATTATAATTATTATTTAAGTTTTGATAATGAAATAAAAAAATTTTATATTACTATTAATTATTTATATAAAATAATTATTCATTACAGTTATAAATGTTATTGAATGAGTGTTCTGTGAATAATTATTATTATTTTTTTATTTTTGTTTATAGTTTAGTTGTATATCGGATATATTAAATGATAATAGTAAATTAAAAGAAGCTTTAATTTAAAACTTATTTGGTAAAGATTTCAAATTGGTGAAGTATGAATTTCAATTTTTTTTATAATTTTTAATTTAATCTTCAATCTGAACCAAATATTTATTGATGAAGATCAAAAATTTGTAAACTTTAAATTTTAAAATTTATTTATTTATTTATTTATTTATTTATTTATTTATTTATTTATGTTAGTATAGATGAATATTATTTTGTTAATGTACAATAATGTATTAATACAGTAAATAAAGCTTATAAATATAAATTTATGTAATTAATAAATGATGAGTTAGAATATGTGAATATGATGAAATGAAATGTCTTTCTTTATTTTATCCTGGTGGTTAGTACTAGGGACTAATATACATAAGGTTTCTGTATAGATCCCGCAACTTCTTCCTGAATTTATATGGGGTGATTTCCATCCTTCCAGGGTGTTTTTCCCTATAAATTAAGTTAGTGTTCTTTTGCCATGGTAAGTATTCTTATTGCTAAAATATATAATTACTTTTCCTAGACAGTGGTTCAAGAAATTACTGAAAAGAAGCCCATAGTATAAAGCAGCCTAAAGGGAATGTCTTTCATATTTGCTTTGCTTAGAAAGTGGTCCGAGTTAACAAAGAAATTCTAATACGTTTAAGAGAGAGACTAGAAGCCCTGTTGTCCTCCCTTTTCATTAATCCCAGTCTAAAAAATATGTAATAAAATATAGTAATTAATGAATAAGCTATAATGCATTAATATATAGGAATTTAATTTAGAATAATTAAGTGTTAGTAACTCATTATAAAATTCATTAAAAAAAAGTATTTAAATATTGTATTTAATTTTGAAATTATTATTTTTATTCTTCTTTATTATATATATTCATATGTTATATCAAAAATATCGTATATATTAATCTTTTTTTTTTATAAATTAAACAAATATTAGAAAGATATTTTATTTTTTCACTAGACTATGCAATAAGAATTATGCTTCTGTAATAATTATATTTATAAAAATTAAATATTTAAAAAAAATAACAAATTCAAATTCATCGAAGATTTTGAAGAAATAAAATAAAAAGAGACATTTATTAAAGTATATTAATAATATATCATATATAAAAAATTTATTGTTTTTTTTATTTAATTGTAATTTTATTTTATTTATTTTTATTTTATTTTTTTATTTTTTATTTTTTTTTTTTTTTTGAGTAATATATATGCTTTTTGAAAACTTTATATAATTACATTTTTAAAGCCTTTGTTACTCAAGGTTAAATTAATTTTATAAATATATTAATAATTTAAATGTTCAATTAAAAAATAACTATTCAAAAACTTTTTAAATTTAAATTTTTTAAACCTTTGTTACCCAATGTTAAATTAAATATAAAAATATTATATTAATATTTTTACTTTTTTTTTTACAGAAAAAAAATAAATACATTTAATATTTACTAATTAATTAATTAATTTATTAATTGTTAACCTTTGTTATCTAATTATTGATATTATATATATATATATAATTTTATTTTTTAAAATTTCTTATTAATAAAGGCAATAATAATAAAGAAAATTTTCTTAAATTTAACTGAAAAATAATTTATTAAGAAGTATGAATTTTAATTTTAAATTATTATTTTACATGAATTTATAATAATAATATTAAAAAAAAAAAAAAAAAAAGGAGAGAATAGATGATAATAATTATTAAATAAAATTTAATAAAAATAAAATATATAAATCAATAATTTTTTAATACTTTGAAAAGAAAATACTGTTTTTTATGTAATGAAAATATATGAAATAGATAAAGAATATATGTACTAAAATTTTTATTGAGAAAAAAAAAAAGATTAATAATTAAATTTATTATTTATACATTATTTTAATTCATATACTCAATTTCATTGTCTGAAATAGATTGTGTTGTATTTTCTATCACCCATTTTGGTATCCATATATAATTTTTTGGTGATCTTGGATATAACAAAATACTATTAAATATATTAATATTTATAATATTTTATAAATAAGATGTACATAATAGTAATTATATATATATATATAAATTTATAAAATTAAATAAATAATTTAACTAACCCATAACAAATAAATGAAATTATAAAAAAAGATTCATAAATAATATAGAATATTAGGTTATTATCATAATAATATGGTAGATATAGAATACGGCACTGTTTGTAGTTTGTTATATAATTATTATAATAATAATATTATTAATAAATTTTAATAATTATTGTTATATATATATATATATATATATATATTAAATTTAATAAAATTATTATTAAAGCAGTGATACTTACTAAAATATCTGGTATTGATATTAATATTGTTAACAAAAATAATTTTCTATATAAATTTTTAAAATCTATTATTAATTCATATTATATATAACTAGTAATAAATATTTACTTAATTTTTTAATTATATTATTTTTACATCAATAAAATCAATTTTTTATTATAGCTTTCTAAAAGTATTTCAGAGTAAAGTAAACCGTTTTCTTCAATTGATATTATCTTTCTTTTATTTGTATCATTGTTAACTTTTTCTTATAAAATTAACATTATAATTTTAATAATAGAATTTCAATTTATTATTAGTTATACAAAAAAATATTATAATTATTATTTTTACAATAAATAATTGAGTATTTCAAAAAAAAGTGAAAAATTTTTGAGTTATAAAATAATTTTTTATATTTACTTAGTTTTTTATCATTTTTACTTTGTATTTCCGAATGTTTTAATTGTGGTGTTGAAGATCGCGATAATGGATTCAACAAAATATCGGAATTATTCCATTGTTTATTGTCAGAATTTATTGTTGTTGGTGGAATTTTATAATTTTCATTTTGATTTGAGTTATAATATCCATTATTTGTCATTTGTGAACTTTGACTTTTATTTAATGACTTATTTAAATTACAATTTCTAACAGGTACTGGAGGCTGTATTTCTTTATTTTTGTTATTATTATTTGACTCTGAAACGGGTTGTTTAGATGAAAATCGCATTGGATTATTAATATTATTATGATTATTAGGATGACATGAGCCAGGCTGCATTAAACTATAAAGTTCATCATATGTTATTTTTGTTAAATGATCATCTTGCTTTCCATGAATTCTTGAAACTGCTTTATTGTAATCTTTTTTAATTTGCTTAATATATTTCCATAAAACATAAATATGATGTATAAAATTTTTAAATATGTATGAATATATAAGAACTCTATATACAGCCATTGCAATCTTATATAGTTATTATTATTTATTAATAAATTATTAAATAAATGAAAAATAAATGATTATTAAATAAATTAAATATTTTAAAAATCATAATTAATATTTTATTTAATTAATTACCGATGAACCTTCTCCAAGTCCAACAAATACGGCATCAGTTAAAGCAGTAAATAATGTAACAGCTATCAAATAATTATTTTGTATATTTATTTAATTATTTGTATTTTCATTTAAATTAGTTTTTAATTATATATTTTTATCATAATAATATAGAGAAGAATATAATTTATTATTTTTATTACCTAAAATAGATCTTTTTTCATCAGGAATCATCATTTTTCTTACGATAAACATTCCTTTTGAAAAATATAACATTCCCATATAAATATACGTTGTACGTAACATTAATAATAAAGCTAATATAAGAATAATAGGAATTGAGTATTCACCTTATATTAGAAGAAAATTTTATTTATTGTTAATATTATTACTTAAAGATAGATTAAATATAATAATTTAATTTTTATATCTGTCATAATACTCTATATTTTACCATTCTTTCCATAAATATGATATTTGTAAGTTTCCAGTCCTAATATTATAATATTCATTAATGGGAACCATGCAATTAATTTCACTAGTGGTATTTCAATCTAGTATTATATATATGAATATTTACATATATATAAGTTTTAATATACAAATCAAATAAATATTTATAACTATATAAAATTTTTCACAAATAACTTTATATTAAATTAGTTACTTTTAACTTATTTATCCATTCACATATCCATAATAAAAACAAAACTATCCAAATTCCAAATAATAAGGAATGAATTTTTATAATATTATATTGATCAGTTGAAAAATGCGGATATTTATATGGATTTTTAAATGTAATCATAATCTTTTATTGATTAGAAATAATAAAACATAATGATATACATTGATATTTATTTAAATTTATATATATATATTAATTTAAAAATAATAATATTAATTATATTTTTTTATTTTATTTCATTAAAATAATTTTAATAATTTAAATTAAAATTAAATGAAATAAATATAATTATTAATACTTCTCCGTCAAAACCCATTAATATTAAGCTCCTTGTTTTTAACATAAAGACAGAATATTTACCTTCTTTAGGTATTTCAGTATGAAATCTATAATTTTCGGAGTCTGTTGCTAAATTATTAAAGCTAGTTAAATTTGAACAAATATTCGCTTTTATTAACAATTCATAGAATTTATCAACTATAATATAATTATCTCCACTATTATTAGTAGAATTATTATTATTGTCATTTTTAATATCATCGTTCGTTTCATCATCATTTCTATGGGTAATAGTATTTACAATATTACTATCACTGATTATATCATCATCAGTTTTATAATTATTTTCTGGTAAAAAATAAATTCCTGTTAATAATTCATCTATTTTCATTTTAGTAATTTCTAAAGTATCATTTTGATAAAAAAATTTTAATGATCCAGTATTATTTTTGATAGTTCTATAAGTAACAATTGGACCATACTCATAAATTTCAGAGTCTTTTATATCTTCAATTATAATATCTTCTATCATTCTTCTTTTAAGGTTATTTTCATTTTTTGTACTTGATGTATTATTTTTGTTATCATTAATAGAAGTTATATTTTTATAATATGGATTATTACTACTATTATCATTTTCTTTCATCTAATAAAATTTAAATTTATTATAAAAATCATTAATAAATAAAAAATAAATAAATAAATAAATAAATTAATAATAATAATAATAATAATAATAATAATAATAATAATAATAATAATAATAATAATAATAATAATAATAATAATAATAATAATAACAATAATAATAATAATAATAATAATAATAATAATAATAATAATAATAATAATAATAATAATAATAATAATAATAATAATAATAATAAAAATGAATATTAGTATATATTAATATTTATATCTATAATAATGCCATACAAAATCAAGCCATTTTTGTGTTTCGCAAACACCAATATATATATCACTGAAAAAAGTGTAATTTGAGTATGTCTATTTTTTATTTTGTTCATTTTAATTATTTGTAATATTAAAATGAATGTTAATATGAATGTTTATTACTATATTAATAAAATTCATTATATGTAAGGATAATATTAATGTCTATATTATTATATGATAAGTACCCTAAATCTTCTTCCATTATATTGAAGAATAACTTCTCCTAATTTTACTGTTACCTCACCTCCTTTTTGGAAATTAAATTCCCCAATACTTAATATGCGATCATAATAATTAAAATCAAAATATGTATCAGAATAATATGCCGAGGCTAATGTTATTCCATAATTTCTTTTATTTGTTATATTATTTGAATTATTACAATTGTTGTTATAATTTAAAACGTCGCTAAAAGGACATGTAGTTATTAATGATATTATTAAATATGCTTTAATAATATGCTTAAATATTTTATTAAGCGTATTTAATGAAGAGACTAATATATTCATATTAATTTTATAATATAATATTAGATGTTCACTATTTATATAATATTAAATATTTAATAATGAATTTTTTAAGATATTTATTTATTAATATTTTTTTTTTCAATATATTATTTATATATATATACATAAATTTAGAAATTTATAATTTGTATATATATTTATTTCATTTGATAAGTTTTATTTATTTTCAATAAAAAAAAATAAAATATTTTTATTTCTTTTTTATTTCGTTATAATTTAAATTCTTTTAAGTATTTTTCTTATGGTCATTAAAAGCAGTAGTATTAATTTTAAAACTATTAAATAAAGATTTAATATTAGTAATACTTTTAAATAATAAAAATATTTAAAAAAAAAAAGTTTACTTTTACTTTAAAAAAGTTAAAATTAAAATAATATAAATATAAAAATATTTTAATAAATAAATAAATTTATTGTAAAAAATTTTCTTTTATAATTTTTAAAGTTAATGAAACCTTATGTATATATATTTTAATAATAAATATTTTAACTTGATTTGTTATTCATAAACTAAATAAAGAGTATAATTTCTATGTTATTATTTTTTTAATTATTAAAAACTAATTAATATATAAATTATTGAAATAATATTTTTATTATTAAGAAAATACAATTGCACACTCAATAAAGATGTTCTTCTATGTATTTATTATTTAAATTTTTATTAAAGATTCTTCTATGTATTTATTATTTAAATTTTTATTAGAGATTAAAAAAAAATAATTAATGAAATTATTATTAAAACAATTTTGTTTACATTAAACACACCCTTTCAAGTCAAACTTTTTATAATTAGATTTGTAAGTAAGGTTAATAATTAATTTTCATTAATAATGTATTTCTAGATTTATCCATTAGCTTACAGCTATTTGGTAAATCCATCAGCGATATTATTTTCAGACTTTATGTATATTAACTTAATCTTTACTCCTTTAATAAGACTTCTTTTTATGATAATTTTATATATTAATGTGTTTTTACCAAGGATTAATGGATTGATATTGACAATTGTATCTACATTAATAGTTATATAGCTAAGCTTTATATTCAATTCTTATAAAAAATTTAAATACCAATAACAATGTTTGGAACAATCACTTATGCTATAATATTTAGCTTAGTTGAACTTGCTACATTGTTGTAGCTTAGAATACCAACTAATTAGATTAATTCCTAGCATCATTAGAAAAATGAAGTAGATCGTCTTGTTTCAGTGTGTCCAGCGAAACCTGCGTCAACGTAGACCTTTAGAATTCTTTCCTTAGAAAATTTTATACTTTAATTTTCTGTTCTTTTCAAATATTTGAATATTCTTTTGACATTTTCCCGTCTTCGTAAGTTGGATTTTTGTTTTTCCTTTAATGACTGGGAATAACATATCAGATCTTGTGCAGATATTTGAATACAATAAGTTTCCAACTGTACTTCGGTAGTTTGTTTCATCAAATTTCTTTTTTTCTTAAAGTAATTTCTATAATAGGTTTGTAAAATTTATATATATGTCTTCATCAAGTTCAGCTGTTAAATTAGGCTGCTATAACATCTATTTGAATTTTTTTGAAATTTCTTTTAATAGCAATTGTGATAATTATCCGTAATGAATCTAACTTTAAAGTTAGTAAAAAGGTTGCTGTGTAATCTATACCGAAACCTTGTGTAAATCAATGAGCTACCAAGAGGGCGTTATGCTTCAATATATTTCTATTTTCGACACGGTTTTTTTTTAAATATCCATTTACAGAGTACATCGTTTATACCTCTTGAAATGTTTTTAATTGTTTTGAATATGTTTTATTTTTCCACGTTATTCAATTCATCTTTAACAGCAGTTAACCACTCATTTCTATCTTGAAAATTTTCAATATCGTTAAAATCTATTAGTTCTTTTAAATAATGCTCTAGATTGGGATTCAATGTCCTTTTTAAAATGTTATTTGTTAACTTTTTTTCTTTTTATGTAAATTTTGGTTGTTTATATAATCTTTTATTCATTTGTTGTTTTTTGATGTTATTATTTGATTCATCTTTTGTGATACAATGGAAATTTTGGTTAATTTTATTATCTATTGGATTTTGAGCATTATGTATATTATATACAGTTATTTTATTTTATAATTTGTAGTATATTCTTCTAAACTATTATTATTATTATTATTATTATTATTATTATTATTATTATTATTATTATTATTAATTGTGTCGTTAAATGTTTGATTGTTTATATCATTTTTTTTACTAGTATTAATGCTACTAAAAAATTCAACGGAACGTGAAAGAATCATATTATTGTTAGATAAGTTAAAATTTTATAAGGATGCCTAAAAATATGCCAGATAAGACATTATTGTCAAACTTATTACAAAAACGTTTTGGGATATAGAAGAAAACTCTGCAACTAAAAAATTCAAGTAGGAGTATTTAATTCTTTTATGAAATATGACTTCTTAAAGAATTTTATTGTTAATACAAAAGTAGGTAGCATTGGTTTCTTCAGTAGTAGTAGTTTCTTTGATTGGAATTTCTCTATTAAGAGCAGTAGTTTCATTTTCTTCTTTAATTTTTTTCTTCATCTTCTTCTTCTTCAGTTTCACAGTAATAAGCCTTTGGATAATCCCATAAATGTTTTTTAATTATTACTATATTAATATTAATATTTTTTTATTTTTAATATTCTTCTTTAATATTTCTTCTATTTATTTCCTTTTATTGGAAAGGCCTTTTTTCTTATAAAAATGGTTAACTAATTTAATATTTAATTTAATATTTAATTCAATTAATATCAAATAAAATGTTATAATATATAAATATAATTTCATTCATTTTGTATGAAAACTTTTTTGTAATTTTGATGAAAGGAATTTTAGTTTGAAAGTCCAATAATAATTGTAGATAAATTAATTTTGAAAGGTATGTAAATTAATTTTTAAAAAGTTAATTTATTGATGAATTTTATAATATGAAATTTTGGTGTTGATCATAAATACTAAATTATTATTATTATTATTTCTTTTTTAAAAAATATAATGGAAATCTGAATTGGTAAATTTTCCAAAAGAGATAAAACAGAAGAGCAAAATTTAAAACCAAATAAGAATAATTAATAATATTTAAATGGAACTTTTTCATGTTAATTTTTTAAAAGTCTGAATATTTTAATTTTTATAAAATTGTTATTTATTACATATATTGAAAAAAATTATATTAAAAATGAAAAAATAATTGTATAAAAAATCTTTCATCTGAGATAATGATAATTTTATTAAAAAATTCAATTAGACCTTTTAATCTTGAGAATTGGTCATTTTAATTAATAAAATATAATACTACTTAGTTTAATCCAATTAAAACTTATAACAATAACAATAACAATAAAAAATGAAATATCATTTTCAATAAGAAAAAAAAAAGGAAAGATAAAAAATAAGATAAATAAAAAAAAGGAAATAAAAAAAATAATTAAATAAATTAAATTAAAAATGATCAATAATATATTTTATGATATTTTATTTATATGTCCTATTATGTTGTAAAATATTGTCTATCGAAATTAATATTAACTTTAATAAAATTCTATTGTTAAAATATTATTACAGTTTTTACCTTTTATAATATATTGTAATTAGACAAAAATTATTAATCAAAGTTTTATTAATAACATCAATTTATATATAATAGATAATATATTTTATTGATATAACTTTAATTAAGATATTTGTCAATATTATTTGGTTCGATTAATTTTAAAAATTAATAATGTTTGTTTTCTTTTATTATTTATTATAATTTTTTTTTTAAATTTAAGTTATTCTATATCAAAATTAAAAAATAACATCATATAGTTAGTTTTTAAAAATAATGCTAAAGGTATTATTCTTTCTGTTATTTTTTCAATGGTGTCAATGTTATTATTATTATTAAAAATATTAATATTACTAATATTACTAATATTATTATTAATATTATTATTATTAAGTATTAAAAATAATATTTTTCTTGTTTTCTTCTACGGTGAATAAAACTTTTTTTGTTGTTACTATTTGGTTCAACTGGTTTTTTCATAAGTTTGATCTTTCTTACTATTTCAAATAAATTTACAATATCTAATGGCTTTATAAAATTATATTATTTACAAATAGATTTTTATTAATTAGCATTTTAAATTAACGTAATATAAAGGTAAATAGAATTAATAAATAGATAATAATAATATAAAATATTTAGAAATGTACTTTGTTTATATTTGGCTTTTTTGGTGTAATATTGAGCTTATTTTCCCATGGTGTTTTGAAACCTTAAATTATTTATAAAACGTATTTATATTTTATATATTAATAAAAAAGTATAATTTATATAAAAATTTATCCACAATTAAAAAAAAAAAGAAAAAAAAAAAAAAAAAAAATACCATGTAATTTCAATTCCGTGTAATATTCTGGTCTTTTTAAACCGGGGTTAATTGGCATAAATTCTGCTTTTAATTCTTTTTATTTATTTATTAATTTATTTATTTTTATATAATTTATTTTTAATATATGAATCATTATAAATTTAATTTTTATATATTTGGTATAATAATTAATTAATAATAATAATATTTATTATTATTATTAAATTATAAAAAAGTATATACTTTGACCAGATTTTATCCATTCTTTTAATAATTTTTTATATTCTTCTTCAGATATATCCATAGGTTTTTCACTTGATAGAGTAAATTCATAGGCTTTAAGATTCTTCTCTATTTCTTCCTGGATTAATTGATTCAAATGTTTAATTTTGTCAATGTTATAGACTTCTATACGATTAAGGAACTAATATATATAATATTAATAAATAGATATTAATATAAATTTTTTAAAAAATAGTTTGTAATAAATATTTTATCTAATATAAAATTCAATAAATTTATAGAAAAAAAATATAAATTTGAAAAAAATAAATACCGAATGTTTAGTTATTTTATGACTAAACTTCCTTTTCTAATATTTATTAGTATATAATTAGTATAGTATATTATATTAGTTACTATAAATTTTTTTTTTTTTTTTTTAAATTTTTTTAAAAAATAATATAACCTTTATTGGTTCATTAGTTATTTTTTCTTCTGGTTGTTCCTGTGATTCATTAACTATAGGTTCCTCCTCCTCTTTTTTCTCTTCTTCTTCTTCTTCTTCTTCTTCCACATTTTCCAAAATTTCTCTTAAAGATTCATTTTCTTTTTGAAGTTTGTCAATTCTACTAGTTTGTTTTCTAATAATATCATTTAATTCTGTAATTTTATTTTTGTATTTAAGTTTTTCATCATTTATTTCTTCAGGTTTTCTCTGTTTTTTTTCTGCCTCAATTATTTTTTGATTTAAATCTTTAATTCGTTTAATAAATTCATCATTAAGTAATTCCATTTGCTGAGCATGTAAAAGTGTAAGTTCCATTACATCTTGAAGAGAAAACCACGTTTTTTCTGGATCAAAGTATTCTATTAATTCTTCCATTTTATTCTCAAAATCAACACCTAATCCACTACCAATAATACCCTCATCAATATCTCCTTGTTCACCTTTAATTTTATGAGCTATATTGGCTTTAACATCAAATCTAAATGTGAAATTATATTTAAAAATAAATTTAATATAAAAAAAAATAATTACAATAGTTTTTACTAAATATTAATAAAATTAATATATTAATATATAGATAATTTATTTACCTATTTTTATATGATAAACCGTTAACTATATTGGAATTATAATTATTTAAGAATTCATGAACTTTTGCTTTTAAATCTTTTTCATATTGATTTTTATTATGGTTATATGGATTGAAATACAACTCTTCAATTTCACATCTCCAAGGAACATAATCATCAGAACAATTAATATTATTTTTAATTTGATCATATATGATATCTTCTTGAAGAATATCATCTTTCCAATCAATATCATCTTTTAATTAAAATTATAATAATACATTATTTTAAATTATAATATGAATTAAAAAAAATGAAATAAACAATTAAAATAATTTAATTATTATTAATATTATTATTATTATTATTATTATTATTATTATTATTATTATTATTATTATTATTATTATTATTATTATTATTATTATTATTATTATTATTATTATTATTATTATTATTATTATTATTATTATTATTATTAATTTATTTATTTATTATTATTATCATTATTATTTATTATTATTATTATTATTATTATTATTATTATTATTATTATTATTATTATTATTATTATTTGCCATTATTATATAATAGTTAATTTTTATACAATTTATTTTAATATATCAAATTTGTTCTTATATACCTATTTCATTAGAATTAGATTTTGAATTTGAATTTGAATTAATGACAGCATTTAAAAGTTTTGTAGATTTTGTAGATTTTTTTATTTCTTCCTGAATCAATTGATCATTATTTTTATCTTCCATTTCTTCATCATCATCTTCATCTTCACTTCCTATGTAAAATTTTGGTTGTTCCTCATTATAAATTTTAACTATACTTTCAGTATCAGGGTATAAAATGGTAATAATATCACAAATTTGTTCATTGGATAAATATGCTAAATTTTCTTGATTTATGAGAAGTGAATTCTCTTTTGCTACATGCTTATTAATGTAATTATCAAGATCATTTAATGGATTATCTATTAAATAATTAGTATTATATAAATAAAATTCTTCTCTCTTTTGCTTTATTCTTTTTTCATTCTCTTCTTTAAAATAATTTTCATTTATTGAACGAGAATTAATCCATGGAAATTCTTGACCACAACTGAAACTATTTGAACGCACTAAATATGGGTTAACTTTCTTAGTACTTAGTTTCAAAAGTTCCTTTAAATTGGTACAAGAATTATGTTTTTTCATTTTATCTAGAGAGGTATCTTTTTTATAATAAGATCTGGTATATATTTCATTAAAATATTCAGAAATATAATGATTACGTAAAAGTTTTGGACCTCTCCAAAATCCTTTGGCAACATAATCCTTCAAATTTTGTATTAGATACGGTAATGCTCTAAAATTTTTTTGAACTAAATACTTATATCTAACAATATTGGTTGCTGTTTTTTTTTTCGCATTCCAATTCCCTTTTTTATATATAGTAATCAATTATTCGTAATTATTTTAGTTAAATATTATTTTGTTTTTAGTTATTTATAAATTAATAAATAAATAAATAAATAAAATTAAAAAATTATTATTATAGCATGTTTATTATGAGATTATATAGAATTACATAATTTTTTTTATAATATATATAATTACATCTTGGTTTCTTTTTTAATAATGTTCTATTAAACAATGCATTTTTCATATTTAATTTTTTTCTTTCATATTCTAAAATTCTTATATATAAATCTTCAGAAATCTGATTTGATTCTCCATTTAATTTAGATTTTTTTAAAATTTGTTTTTTTTTAGATTTATTTCTATCTTCTTTTTCTTTTTTTTTTAATTTGAATATTTATTTAAATTATAAGTAAAAATTATATATTTAATTTATTTAAAAATAATTGGGTTTTAATAATTACACCCAATGATAGTTTTATAACATATAAAACTTTATAATTACTTTCTGAGTCTTCTGATTTTTCTTCATTACTACCATTCTTTTTTTTGTATTTTTCTATTTTATCTTTAAGATACTGAATTTTTTTCATATAATATTGTCTTTCTTTTTCAGAAAATTTGCTTATTATTTTTTTATCATCATTGTTTAATGAATCTTTATAATTTCTATATTTAAAAAGTTTATACTTTTTCTAAAATTATATATTGAATAAATACATTTAATTTTATGAATCATATAAAATTATATATAAACAAAGACAAAAAACAAAAACAAAACAAAAGCAAAGCAAAACAAAACAATAAAAAATAAGAAACAAAAAAAATTACAATAAATTTTTCTATTAAATTTGCCCAATTTTCTGAAGCTCTCTTTGCTTTTAACTGAGTTATCTTTATTAATAGATTAATTAAAAATAAAAATAATATAAAAAATTAAATAAACTTGTCTATATTTATTTTAATATATATATATATATATTATTTTTAATTTATATACTTGAAAATTTAATTGTAACATCATTTTTATAGCCATATTTATAAGGTTTTCTTGTCTAAATAATAAAATAATTAAATATATATATATATATAAATTTTAGAAAATCAAAAAATTTTAAATAAAAAAAAAATACAATATTTAAATCAAGTAAAATCGTACTGAAAAAATAGATTCTTTTAAAAACTTACTTTAAATAATCTTCTTCAATTTTTGATATAGATCTATCATTGTTAACCCATTTACTTGAATATATGTCTATTTTTCTTAATGTTTCAAATAATGGTGTTAACAATATATTCTTACTAAAAATTAATTATAATTTCATAAATAGAAAATATTAATATTTTTTTTATGTTATAAATACATATGAATTAGTTCAAGATTAAAAATGAAAAAAAAAATTATAATATATATAATGAATATAATAATAATAGACTAAATATATAAAAAACTAAAATCACTACCTTCGAAATAATCTTGAAAATAATAAAGTAATATCCAATTTCATATTACTAGGAATATTATTTTTAAAAATTTCATTTTTCCATTCAACAAATTCATTCAGAGAATCTTCGAATTCACCAATTCCATCAACAAGTTCCTTTTTTAAATAACTAAATTCATTTTCAATGACTTTTTCTTCATCAGTATAATCAAATATTTCAATTCCTTGATTTATAATTGATTCAGTGTTGTATATAGTTGATTTTGTTGTAGCTCGGGAATGGCTTCGACTTCTGCTACGAAAGCCAAAACTATTGCGACTACTACTAGATGATCTCAATTTACTTTTACTACTTCTTTTACTTTTATTATAGCTTTTTAGTTTATTTGTACTACCACTATTATTACCAATTCCGATTATTTTACTTTTTTTACTAGATATAGTATGAATAGTATTATTCATATTTTCTGATTTTCTTCTATTAAATTTTGATTTTGATCCTAAGCTTCCTTTTCTTATATATTCTATGCTTGATTTAGAAACTGAAGGACTTTCATCTTTTTATTTTATTTTATTTTATTTTATTTATTAATGTGTCATGTATATTGTATAATATTCATTATATACTTAAAAGTTATATATAATTTTATTATAATTTAAATATTATTTTCTTACCTACTTGAGTCAACTTATCTTCACTTATAATGGATGATCTCCTTCTCTCACGAAAGGGGGAAATGTTAGATTTACTTATACCACCTAAAATATGAGAATTACTTTGACGTCTACTAGGAGAGGGTTGAATTAATAAATCACCTTTTATTGAACTTCTACGTTCATCTGTAACACTACTTTGATTATTTAATATATTTCCTTCGGAACTAATTAATAGTTCCAATTTTTCTGTTGCATTTTTTATATTACTTTCTAAATGATGATATTTATTATTAGTTTCATTTATTGCATCTAATGGAGTAGAAATTGTTTCATAATATTTTTTATAATCCCTTATTTTTATATTATCATTTAATGGTATTTCTTGAATAATGTCCTCTGTTTCAAATAATAGATTTGTTTTAATTTGTTCTTCTTTTGCTTCATCTAAATATTCAGTGGACTCATTTTTACTTTCTGAAGTTTTGGAATTATTTCTATAACGATGATTGTTACTAAGTTCATTCTTTTTACGATCCATATATAATTGTGCTAATTCAATAATTCTATTTTGAATTTCAGAGTAATTTTCACGTAATGTCTTATAACTTTTACTATTATTCAATGTTTTTTTTTTAGGAGGACTAGCTTCAAGATCCTTACTATTATCCTCATTATCTTTCTTATTTTCAACACTTTCTTTATCCTCTATGTTTTCTCCATTCTCTTTATCCTGTCTTTCCTCTTTATCCTCTTTATCCTCTTTTTCCTCTTTATCCTCTTTATTCTCTTCGTCCTCTTCATTCTCTTTACCTTCTTTATTTTTTTGATCTCCATTTTCTTCATTATCTTCTTTATTATCATTATTTTGATCATTTTTCTTCTCTATATTATCCCCATCAATATTTTCAGATTCAAAATTATCTTCTAATGCCTTTGACCCATATTTTATAAAATTTAATGCTTTTTCTCTTGAAAAGCCTTTACATGCATATATATAGATACATCCATATATATATATATTTATATATATTTTTTATTATATTTATATTAAATTATAAATGTATTGAAAATATAATTTTTATATTTTCATTAATCTTCAAATTTTATTTGAATTATATTATAAAAATATTAACAAACGTATGAATACATTACCTTTATTATTAGAATTATTATTAATATTATGATTAATATTATAAATAATACTATTATTAATAGTATTTGTAGAATTTATTGAATCATTTTTAACCAACTTTTCTTTTATATCAGATAATTTATCATCATCTTTAATATTTCTTTCCATATTAATTTAATCTTTTGTCAATATTACTTTTTGCTTATCCAATATTTTTATAATTAATTTTTTAAATTTCTATTTATTCTAAATAAAAAATAAATTTCATATCAATTTATGCTATACCTAATATAAAAATATCAGCTTTGTGAAGCAATTATATATATATATATTTCATAAAAAATAAAAAAAAAAAAAAAAAAAAAAAAAATATAATAATAATAAAAATATTTTTGATGTAATATTATAATTTCAAAAATATTTATATATAATATTTTTTATGAGATAGTAAAAAATATGACTTTTTTTATTGTAATAAAAGTAATATTCTATTATTTTTTATTGTATAAATTACTATATTGTAAATACTATTTTGAAAATAATATAAGAAATACTTAGTTTTATAACAATTATTTAGTTTAAAAAAATTTTTAAAAAAAGGTTTAATTGAAAAATAACAAAACAAAATAAAACAAACTTTAAAAATAGTTATTTTTAACAAATAAAAATCATTTTAATAATTCATATAAAATTTTAAAATATATAAAAAAAAATTTATATAATATTTAATGATTTAATTTTTTATATTCAACAACTTCGATATTAAATAATCAATAAAACTTTTTTTTTATAATAAAAAATATTATTTCTTTAAATTATAATAATAGCTTGCATTACTGTATATTATTATATATTAGACAGGAAATAAATATAGGAATTGAATATTTAAAATTTATAAAATCATCTACTTCTTTAAAATATTCTTTAATTAATTTATGCTAAAATTTTCAAATAATAACTAATCTTATTAATTAAATAATTTTGTATATAAAAATTTTATTATAAAAATTAATAATAAAAATAAAGAATATATAAATATTTAATTATCTTTTAATTTTTAATATTTTAATACTTAATATTATTATTAAATATATATTATATATAAATATAATTATACGAATTTTTTAAAAGCATTATTAATAAAAATTTTATATAAATAATCATTATTCAGTTAATATGAAATTTATTATTATTATTTTTTTTTTTTTTTTTTATTATAAACTTTAAAATCTACAAATAAATTAATTTATTGTATTAATTTAATATATAATTTTTAGGTATGTAACTATTAATTATTACTAATAATAATATTAATAATATTATAAATTATATTTATAATATATTATATACTATTAATCAAAGAAATTATTCTATGAAATTCTTTATGATTGTAAACTTTTTTGAAAATTTTTTAAATATATATGAAATTATATATAGATAAATCAAAAATTTAAATAATTTATTAAAAACTTTTTTTTTTTTTTTTTTTTTTTTTTGATAATTGTAACAATAAACTAACGAAAGATGAAATAATAAATGTAAGATTACAAAATATGTTCTTGCTAACCTGATCTTTTTATTTTTATTTCAAATGAATATATAAAAAAAGAATAATTACTAAATAAATAATAAAATGATAATCATTGATTTATTAAATAAATAATAAAAATATAAGCAATTAAAATTCATATACTAAAATATAATCACAAAGGATAAGAAAATACAACATTTATAAATTAATAGTTTTTTATATAGACTCACATTACAAGAAGATTTCTAGTTGGAATATAAAAAAATTTTATTATAGTGATAAAATCTTTTATAATAATTGGTATTACTAATTAATGTATCATGTTATGTGTTATACAGTGTTATATATATAAAATATATTACCAATTACCAAAAGACAATTTAATAGTAAATATAAATAAATGATTTTTAATAATTTAGCATTAAGAGTAACTGTTGATAATATATTTCAATATACAAAGAATTTTTGTAACTTTTTCTGATATTAAAAAGGTATTCAATTTTTATTATTTTTTATTTCTTGTTATTTTTTGAAAATTTAAAAAAAAAATAATAAAATAAAGTAATAAAATAAAATAAAATAATAAAATGAAATATAATAATAAAATATAATAATAAAATAAATAATAAAATATAATATAATAAAATAATAAAATATAATATAATAAAATAATAAAATAAAATATAATAAAATAATAAAATATAATAATAAAATAAAATAAAATAAAATAAATAAATAAATAAATAAGGAGAATGGACATAAAAAAAAATAAATGATTATTTCTAATGACATAAAAAAAATCCATGAGATAATTTATTAAAAAAATATTGGATAATTTATTTGAAATTACATTCTATTTTTGTAATTAATTATTATATATTATATTAGTTACAGTAACAAATAAAAATTAATAAGAATTTTTTAAAAAATATATTAAAGTTTTCTTATAATATATTAAATATATAAAATAAACTCTTAATAGAATATAATAAAATGAATAATAAAATTGATAATTTGAAATTCAAGTATTTCATTAGTATCTTTTTTTTTTTTTTTTCATTTTGTTTTACAAAAAAAAAATTATATTAAGAAATAACTATGGTATTACATTAACGAATATATGATTTAATAAAATATATTAAATAAAGAAATAAAAAAGAAAAAATCATTAAAAAAAATTTATATTAATTAAAGTATTTCAATATTTCATAATTAATATAAAATTATATATATTAATTGTATAAAAATTTTTTAAAAAAGTAATTTATAAATATCAAATATATTAAAATGTAATAAATTTTTTATTATTTATTTATTATATTAATAATATATATATAAAAATTATATTTAGTAAATTAAGAATATTTTTTTATTAAGAATATTTTCATTCTCATAATAAATAAATATTAAAAAAATATTAGTATTAATAAAATTTTTCTTATTTTGATTTTGAGTTTTATTTTAAATACTTTTTTTTTTTTTTCATTTTTTTCAATTTTATTATAAAAAAGTAGTTAATAATAAAAAGATGTATAAGTATTTTTTAATTAACGAACTTAGTTAAAAAAACCTTGTTGAATGTTTACTTATAATAATAAATTATATTATCATAACCAACTGGAATAACAAGTACCTAATTTATTAAAAGTATATTAAAATTTATTTTTATATTTCAATATTTATAACAATTAAAATTAAATTGGAAGAATAGAAAACAAAAGTTTTAATAGAATTCTAAATACTTTTAATTTTTTTTTTTTTTTTTTTTTTTTTTTTTTTTTTTTTTTTTTTTTTTTTTTTTTTTAATGGAAAAGAAAAATGTATATTACTCAGATGTTCAAATTCAATTAAATTAATAAATTATATTATTCGATATTTTATATTATATTATATATAAATATTTATTTTGTAAAACAAAATGAAAAATATACCCAATGCCAAAGAAATACAAGAATTTCAAATTATCAATTTTATTGTTAAAATTGATAATATTAAATATAAAATAAATTTCAAAGGAATTTTTAATGGAAACGATAATTCAATTAAAATAAAAAATTTTGATATTAAACATTATGAGAATGAGAAAGATAATTCAATAAAATGCATTACTAGTAATGAAAAAAGTCACATTGAAAATGATAAATTAAAAATTTCAAGAAAATCTAAAAACTCAACGGTTAATTCAATAACTGATATTAATAATAAAAATTTACGAAGATTTATAATAAATATAGAAAACTTCGTTAAAGCATATTTTGTTTTAAATAAAGGAAAAAGTAATTATCACCAAAATTTAATTAATTATAATAAAAATGAAAATAAATTTGTCTTAAATTTCAATAATAATAATTTAATTTTTTTTAATAAAGATGTTATTCAATTACTTAATTTTTATATTCAAGACTCTTTGAGCTTTTTTAAAAATGTAAAAAAATATACCAATATTAAATCGTATAAACAAAGTAATTATTATATAAGAGACTCTTTAAGCTATTATAAAAAAGAAAAAGAATATCCTGGTTCTATAATAACAGTAAAGAATAATAATTATATTCAAGGATTTTTCAACTTTTATAGAAATGGAAAAAAATATTCCAATATAATAGCATATATTCAAAAAAAATATAATAATATAGTTCCTCTTAACGAAAAAATAACATTCATAAAAAACAATAAATTAGTATATTTAATATTACTTTTAAAAAGTGGTGAATTGGATCTTGTAATTAATTTTGTTAAACGTGGTGAAGTAGATATTAATAAGATAGACGAAAATAATTATAATTTTTTCAGTTATATATTAAAATATTCTTCGAATGCAAGAAGCTTGAATAAAGTATATAGAAGTTTAAGAAAAGTAGTAGATATTGAAATTAATTCAGAATGCTTTAAAAATCCTTATTTGTATAATTTAATATTAAACAATAAAAGATTGCTGAAATTATTTATAAAGAAAGGACTATATTTATCGAAAGAATATTTAACAATAATGGATGTTATAATAAACTTTGAATTAATAGATTTAGGGAAAGTAGTTATTGATTTGGATCCCTCTATAGTAAATAAAAGGAATAATAATGGTAAATTACCAATAATTATTGCTGTAAATAAAAATTGTACAAAAATATTTAAACTTTTATTAGAAAATAATGTAGATATCAGTAAGGTATGTAAATATAATTCTTATCGAACGGTATTTAGTTATATAATAGAACATAATAATAAATATTATATAAAAAAAGTCATGAAGTATATGATAAGTAAACCAGATTATATGAATGAAGTTTTAATGAAGACTATAAAATATTATTTAATATCTCAAAAATATAATTATTTAGATTTATTACTAAATCATGAATTAATTAATGAAAAAACAATAAAAAAAGTACTAAAGTTAATAATACAAGGTGAAGAAAATGCATCATTTGATTTAAAGAGAAAAAATAAAGATAGTACAAATTTAATTCATTTCTTATGTAAAAATAATTTTCAAAGTATCCTCAAATTATTAATAAAATCTAATATTAAAAATAATGATTTAATCAATATCGATGATGAATATCATCCATTATATTGCATTTATAAGAATGAAATCAATAATAATAATTTGATTACCTCATTAATAGATTTTGGAATGGCTATTAAGATACAATGGTTAAAAAATAAAGATTTTATAGTGTATATGTTACATAATAATACATATTTAAAAGCTATCCGTGAAAAAAAATTAAAAATAATTAATAGTAATAATAATGATGATAATGATAATGATAATGATAATATCTATGAAATAGGAAATCCGTTGATTTTTGCAATTAACAATAATTTGATTGAATTTTTTAAATTAATATTGAAATTGAAAATATTACAAAATAATGAAATGAATATGAATTTGGAACAAGAATCTCCGTTATTTATTGCAGTAAAAAACAATAATTTAATCTTTTCCAAATTAATTTTAAAAAACAAGAGTCTTTTAAAATGTAATAAAGGTAACAACAGTAAAGAAATTATACTATCTTATATTATTAAGAATAAAATGGTAGAAATGTTTTCTTTGTTTCAAAAAGAATTATATGAGGAAGAATTTGAATACTATATAAAAAGTATTATCAATGGAATTTTCATTGGTAAAATTGAAAATAAAAAACATTATTTAAGGTTTCTTATTAACAATTTAAATAATAATATTATTGAGAATTATGATATGATAAAAAATTTCAACTGTAAAAATTGTTATTATGAGTCTCTCTTGCATGATCAATGCTATACAGGAAATATTGAGATATTAAAAATTATTTTGTCAAATTCAGAAGAAAGTATAAATGATATAGCTAAGGAAGATGGTAATACTCCATTAATTATATCATTAAAATTTAAAAATTATAAAATAACAAAATATTTACTTTCGAAAGAAAATATTGATGTCAATTTAAAAAATAGAAGGGGTTATACACCCTTAATATATATGATAAAAAAGAATATCGATGAAGAAAAAATTTTTAAAAAACTTGTGAAAAAAGATAAAGATATAAATAATAATCAATATTATAAAAATGTCACCCCATTAATATATGCCATAAAAAGGAATAATTTTAAGGCAGTTAAATTACTGTTGGAAAGTGAGAAAGTTAATATTAATCAAGGTGATCACAATAATAGTGATGATAATGATAATACACCAATGAAATTTGCATTAGATGTAGGAAATAAAGATATTATAGGATTTTTATATAATACTATAAACAGAAATAGTATAAATGCAAAATCCATATCAATAAATTTAAAAAATGATAAAAATGAAAAAGAAAATAGTATTAATGAAAGCTTGAACTTGATAAAACTTACAAGTCAAGATAATATCAAAAGTAAAAAAATAAATAATATTAATGATAATAATAACTTTAGTGAGTTAAGATATAAAGAGGAAGAAAATAAAAATAATAATATTAACTCTGGAGCGGTAATATCTGTAATATCGAAATCTAATAATGAAGTTAAATTTAAATTTAAAAATAATAATAATTTAAATAAATTTGAATCTGAAAATGAAAATGAAATTAAAAATGAAAATGAAATTAAAAATGAAAATGAAAATGAAAATGAAACTAAAAATGAAATTAAAAATAAAAATGAAATTGAAATTGAAAATGAATCGGAATAAGAAAAAAAGTATTATTCAAAATAATAATAATAATAATAATAATAATAATAATAATAATTTGAAAAGTAAAAAGAAAATAATAAAAAAATTAAATAAAATTAGAACTAAAAAAAAAAAATAAAATAAAATAAAATAAAAATAAAAATAAAAATAAAAAAAAAAAATAAAAATAAAAATAAAAATAATAAGATATTCTATCGAAACTAGAATTAAAAATTGTAAAAAATAGTATTTTTTTTTTTAAAAAAAAAAAAAAAAAAAAAAAAAAAAAAAAAAAAAAGCCCTTAAATCAATAATTAAATTAATAATACAAATTACAAATAAACAAATAACTGATCCATATTAGATAAAAAAAATATTAACGACTAACTAAATGAAAATAATTAAGTATGTATAATGGTTAAATCTTTTAAATGATATTAATAATGTAGAAAGAAGAATAGAAAATGAAAATAGCGAAACTTCTTTTTTAAAAGATATTAGTAAAAACTCCATATGATGAATATATATTATCTAAAAAATTATAATTGAAAAAATAATAATAATAATAATTAATAAGATTTTATTAAAAAAAAAAAAATTACAAAATAATATTATTAACATAATTATTATCGTTATTATTGTTATAATTATTATCGATATTTATTAGTTATTAGTGATATTACATTAAATAATTTTATATCATTCAAATATGTTCTGTTAAATTATATATATATATATTTTACAAATATATCTTTATAAATTATATATTTAGTTAGTTTAAAAATATATTGATAATTTATGTATATTTAAATTATTTAAATATGTATTTAAAATTTATGTAACAACATTAAAAACAAATTTATTGTATATATATTTATATATAAATATATTTTAATTTTTCAAAAATAATTATATCCAAAAAGAAAAATTTTAATAATAGGAATTAATATTAGTCTTAAAATTTTATTTAGGTTAGAATTATTTTTTATTTAATTTATTTTGTTTTCTTTATTGTTAATTGTAATATATTATAATTATATTTCAATATATATTACTTTTTATATATATATATTTACTTTTATAAAACATAATTAATTATAATGATAAAAAATAACTATATATATACATAAACAAAATAAAAGTAATTCAGAAATATTAATATTTAAATAATTAAAACTCATATTAAATTTAAATTAATATATAAATAATATTTTTTAATATATTTATAAAAAGAATTTTTTTTTTAGAAAAAAAAATAAATGATTAATAATGTTGTTTATTGTTTTTTATTACCTAACTAATAAATATTTCTTAATAAAAAAAGAGAAAGGAAACCAAACTTTTATTTTTTTTTAAAAAAAAAATATTGAAAAACTTTTCCAAATAACAAAAAATGTATGATTTATATATTTTATAAAAATAGTCAAAATGAAAATGATACATTTGAATAAAAATATACATGATAGAGATTGATGTTTTATGAATATTAAAACAGAATTTATTGGTACATCATATTATAATTATTAAATGAATATACAAAAAAAATTCAAAAAAAAAAAATATATATATATATTATATATATATATAAATTATATATAATAATAATATTATTTTGGACATAAATAGTATAGAGTAATATATATATATATAATTTGTTATTTTTTATAAATATTTAAGTTCATAATATAACTTTTATAGATAAAAATTTTTAATTAATTTTTATTAGTAATTGGACATTATTATTATTAAAGGATTTATTGAGTATATTGAGTATACTTTTATTTTTTTATAAATACATAATAAATTTTTATATATATATTACAAAAATTTATTATGTATTTACTTAAGTTTATGTCATTCATAATTTTATATATTCAAATTTATTATAAACTATATATATTATTAGAATTCGTTGTTATCGTGAGATTCTTTCGAGTTTATTATTATTATTATTATTATTATTATTATTATTATTATTATTATTATTATTATTATTATTATTATTATTATTATTATTATTATTATTATTATTATTATTATTATTATTATTATTATTATTATTATTATTATTATTATTATTTTTATTTGTTATGTCTTTACTTAATAAAATTTTTTTTGTATCATAAAATCATTTTCTTAATATGAAATATAGTTTAGAAGTTTAGAAATTTAAAAAGAAAAATGTATATCAAAAAAAAAAATTTTTTTTATAATTTAATTATTTAAAATTTGATAAATGAAATAAATTATAGATATTCTTAAATAATAATTTTGTGTAATTATTTATTATACCAATACATTAACATAAAAAGAGACAATAAAATTAATGATTTAAGTATAAGAATATTTATAATAATGAATCCTCTTGAAGAATGTCCATTTAATGTTGTTGAATTTTTTTTTTAAGTATTATTAAAATAAGCCTTCTTTAAAAAAAAGTTTATGCAATGATGTCATTATATTTTTTATAACATGATAATTTAAAGTATTTTGAATTATTTTTAAAATATAAATTAGCTATAATAAATAACATTGATATTGCTAAAGAAATTTTAAAAGAAAATAACAAAAAATAAATTTCAAAAGCAAAAGCAAAAAACAAAAACTAAAAAAATATAAAAACAAAGAGTAAATTAAATATTTTATAAATTTAAATAAATATCTATTATTTTTAATTAATATAATATAAAATCTCTAATTAAAACAGTCTATTTAAAAATAATAAAACAATCAAATAAATTATATAGTAATTTGGTTTTATTTTACTTTTTTTTAATTTTATTTTATTTTATTTCTTATTTTTTTTTTTTTTTTTTTTTTTTTTTTTTTTTTTTTTTTGATAAAAAGATTTTTAAATTTAATATTGATTATTAATTAATTATAATACTTAAATATGATATAAAATATTAATTAATTATAATAATTAATTGATATAAATAAATACATATTTTTTATTAGGTACATTTGAACTAAATATGTAGTATTAAATATTAAATTATACTTTTTAAATATTTCAATGAAATAAAATTAATTTTTTATAATAAAAACAATAATAATAATAATAATAATAATAATAATAATAATAATAATAATAATAATAATAATAATAATAATAATAATAATAATAATAATAATAATAATTTAATTTTAAATTTTAAATAAATAAAAAAAAAAAAACATAAAGATTAAAATAAAAATTTTTCAATAATTTTTAAAAAATGTATAATAATTATATTTAAAAATGCAAATAAAATCAATTCATTGACCAATAGATTTTTTGAAAACTTTAAAAAACAAAAATTAATTTAGATATAATAATTAATAAAAATGTTAAAGAATATTATATATATAAATTATATAAATTATTATTGAGTTGTTTTTTTTTTTTTTTTTTTTTTTTGATTATAAAAATAAAATAAAAAGATAAAATATATATATTTTATATACTTATAAAAAAGTTAAGAATAAAATCAGTTTTAAAATATAAAAAATATTATACAAAATGAATACTATTAATGATTATATTTCATATTGTCAGAATTCAAAATTTGCTGTTGAACGGTAATTTTTTAATAATTAATTTAACAAACTTTATTTAAGCTTTAAATAAAATTTTTTATTTTAAATAATTTTTAACTTTTATTTACTTTAAAATGACTTTTTATTATTATAGTAATCATGTTTTATTAGAAATATATAAATTACAAACCTTGGATAATATTATAAAGAATTCACAAAGACTTAGAAAAATTTATACCTATTATGATAATGATTTTTATATAATTATCAAAGTTTTAGGTTTGAAACTTCCTTATAATACTTGTGAATTTTTTTTAAAAAGTTATCAAAAAAACCTTCACTAAAAAAAATATATTCTTGGATTTTACTTAAATTATTAGAAATGAGTAATTTCGAATATTTTGAATTATTTTTAAGGTATGGTTTTGATATTAATGGAACTGTAACAGATAAAAATAATTTAGTATTAAACTTTTTAACTTTTCAAACAAATAGAAAACAATTTTTAAGTAACGCTAGTAAAATTAAATTTTTAATTACTCATGATATTGATATAAATTTTATCCCTTATAAAATTTGTAAAACTAATGAATTGGATGATAACTTGAATCTTTCTTTTATTGATTATTTAATTATAGATTTTTTGGTAATGTCAGATAACCCTAAATATAGTTATCATTTAATTCGTTTTACAATCAATTATTATTGCATTATCAATAATAAGGAATTGATTAATATGATAGTTTATGGAAAAGAAAGGCTATTTCAAAAAAAAGTTTTAATCATATACTTAAAGAAAAATTTAAATACATAAATTTAGGAAATTTAAATGAAATCTCATATTTAAGTATTGTTAAAAATGATTATAAATTAGAAGTAATAAAACTTTTTATTTTTTATTATGGAATGAATGAGTTTATTAAATCAGAATTTTATAAAAAGTTAAAATTAGCCGCTTTGAAATTAATGAATTTTTATGTTATCGAAAAAATTGAAAATTTGTATGAACAAATGAATAAAAAAGAAAGCACAAGAAAGGAAAAAAGTAATTTATTATTTGATTATATTAAAAGACAAAAATATAATTATATAAAAAATATTTTAGATAATTATAATGATATAATTAATATTAAAAATAATCTATTCAAAACACCATTGATGCGTCCATCACAATATTGTGATAATAATTTAAAAATTTTTAATTTATTATTGAAATATAATCCAAATAAAAATATAGTAGATAATACTAAATCGAGTGCATTGCATATAGCTTGTCAATTTAATAATTATAAATGTATATCAAAATTAATTACAAAAGAAAATATAAGTTTAAAAAACACTGAGGGTGATACGGCGTTAATGGTGGCTATTAAAAATAAAAATTATAATTGTATTGAATATCTACAATCTGGTCAATATAAATCAGATTTTAATTTATCTAATAATAATGATGAAACGCCTTTAGTTTATCTTTTAAAAAATGGAATAAAAAATAAAATGGTTTATAAATTATTAATTAATAATATATCATATATTAAATGGGGTCAATTTAAAAATTTATTATTAAATAATATTATTAATAATGAATCATTCATTGAAACAATAATAAAAAATGGATTTTATATTTTAAGAAAGAAAAAGAATAAATTTATTCAAGCACCATTGATTTTTTCAATTAAAAACAATTTTATTGATTTATCAAAAGTTATAATTAATCTATATAATGGAATAATAGATGAAAAAGATGAAAATCAAAAATCATTTATAATATATGCTCTCGAAAATAAAAATATTACTCATTTTAAATTAATATTAGAAAGTAAAAAGATTAATATTAATGAAATCAATAATGAAAAAGCAATTTCACTAATATATTCAAATATACTAAATGATCAAAATAAAGATATAATTGAATTATTATTATTTCAATATATTGATGCTCATGAAACCAAAAAAGATGAAAATGAAAAATTAAAAAAAACAATAAATCAACATTATGAATTAATCTATAATGAATTAATAATTAATAAAAATAATTTTAATTATAATACTATAAAAAAGATAATTCAAAAGCATGATATTAAAAATCAAAATAATAAAAAAAAAAGTCAAAAAATAAAAAATAAAAGCAACAACAAGAACAATAACAATAACAATAATAATTGTAATAATGAAAGTGATAGTGACGATTATGATATGATTATTAGTAAAAATAATATTTATGATGATAATGATGATGATGATGATGATGATGATTACAATTCAAATTATAATTATAAAAATAATTACAAATTTAATTATGATCTAAGTTATAAAAATTACAAAATAAATAAATTAATTAAAGAAAAACCAAAACCGATAAAAAAAGAGATAGTTGAAAAATATGACATTTATAATTATTTTAAAACAGGAAAAAATATTTACAAAGAAAAATATGGTAATAGTAATAATTCATTAATATTTTTTAAAAACAATATGTATATCCATGATAATGAATTTGATAATTCAATTTTATTATATAATAATAGTTCCAATGAAAAAGAAGAAAATGAGAAAAAAAGAGAAAATTTTAATATTTTTGAGGATAATTCCAATAAAGAAGTAAATGAAAATGAATCCATTATTATTAATGAAAATGAATCCATTAATATAAATGAAAATGAATATACTAATACAGATGATAATGAAATTATTGATTTAAATTTAACAAATGATAAATAACTAAACAATGAAGATCATAATAGTGAAACAGACATTTATTTTTCTGCTAAAGATTTTAGTGATAATGAAATTGAAATATTTGACTTTGAAAACTAGTTATTATAATAATAATAATAATTATCAAAAATAAAAAAATTATTAATTAAGTATCCAATATTTTTTATTTATATAATAAAAAATATATAAATAAATATGAAAAAAAAAAAAAACCTTTTTATTTTGAAAATGATATTAATAATATAAATTAAATAAATAAAAAAATTAAATATATTATATTTTTAATTTTTTTTCCTTTTTATTATTATAATTATTATTATTATTGGTTTATTATTTATAAAAAAAAATTAATTTTGATATTTTTTATTAATAACTAATCTTAATAATAATAAAAATCTTCATTTGTATAAGAATGAAGTTCCCAACATATAAAATAATTATCTACAATACTATGTTAGGTCTAGAAATGGTTATTATACCATTACTCATGTTAGAGTTTCAGATGCAATCTGCTCTAAAGACAGATAAAATGTTTTTTTTTTTAGATATTAAAAATGCTTATGATTCCATCCCATTTTGTTTTTTAATTGAAAATTTAAATGAAAGAAATATATCCACTGGAATTGAAAACTAAATTACCTCTTTTTAAATCAGGAATTTAAAAAAGAAATTTATTTGGAAAAAGGATTATTGCAAGGATCTATTTTATTCACTATATATTATTCAATATATTCAGAGGAAATTACAAGAAAATATCCCAATGATCCTTTACCACATTATTGTTTTATGCTGATGACATAAAATTAAATCACAATAATTTGAAAGATTTACAAAATATGTTTAATATTTATTCAAATTGAGCAAATAAAATTTTTATGGAATTTAATATTAAAAAATCCTCCTTTTTAATAACCTGAATTTTCAGTTCTTATTCTTGCAAGAGCAACAACAATACTAATCACAATAATAATAATAATAATAATAATAATAATAATAATAGTCTCAATAATAAAATAATAATAATAATAATAATAATAATAATAATAATAATAATAATAATAATAATAATAATATTAATATTAAAAATACTAATACTACTACTACTACTATTACTACTATTACTACTACTACTAATACTATTAATACTAATAATAATAATAATAGTAATAGTAATGATAATAATAATATTTATAATAATAAATTCAATAATATTATTAAAGGTAATAAAAATACTATTTTTAATAATATTAGTTTTTATAATACAATTATTACTTCTCCTTGTACAAATTTATATTTACAAACCAATGCCAAAAAGAATATTTAGGAGAGGAATATAAATATTAATTCCTTGATTTTCCTCGTACTGCTTTCATTGATATTCAATGGAAAAAATCATTTAAAAAAATCTGCTCATATAAAATAAAAAATATAATAAAAAAAAAAAATAAAAAATAAAAAAATAAAAATAAAAATAATAATAAAAACAATATATAAAATTACATATTTTTAAAATGTATATATGGCCAATAATGGAACAGTCAATTTGTTTTGCTTTCTCTTGGCTCTTAGATGAATAGTGAAAATATGGACGAACTTAAAAATGAAAATTTTAAAGGGAATATTGATTAGTGTGAAATTAAAAATTATCATGAAGTAACTGAAAAAGCATTAAGTTATTTTTAATTATAGCTATTTTGGTTCAACAACTCAAAAAAGCTATAATAAACAATTAAAAAAATGTTAAACAAAAAATTAACAATATATTTTATATTATATTAAGAAATACATACATATAAGTACAATGGGAAAATTATTTAATTTTTACAATTTAAAAAAAAAAAAAAAAAAAAATAATAATAAAAAATTATAAAAAATTATTATATATAAATTAAATATATTACTATAAATAAAATTATTTTTAATTATTAAAAAATTAAATATATTATAAATAAAGTTTATTACTTAATATTTATTGGATAGAAAGAACATTATTATATATTATTTAATTTAAATTAAATGCCGTTAATAAATGAAATATATTAATACAAAATTAAAATTAAAACTATAAAAAATTAAATAAGCCGTTTGTTGAAGTAAAACTTTAAGTAGTATATCTTTTTTCATTTCGTTCAATTTTCCTTTTTTTTTTTTTTCTTTTTTTTTTCCTTTTTTTTTTTTTTTGTAAAATAGCATAGAATAATTTATAATAAATTTTTTTTCTTTAAACGTTATAATTTATGAATATAATTATATAAGTTATATATTAAATAAATATAATAATTGTTTAAATTATTTTGTTTGTACATATAAAATATTAATTTATTATAAATAAACAAAATATAGTAAATTTAAAAATAAAAATTAGAAAACAAAAATATATTATTTATAAATGAAAATCACTTATTAAATATAAAAAAAAGTATAATAAAAAAAATAAAATCTAAAAAAATGATAAATGAATTGTATATTATATTTTCTTTAGGTAAATTTTAAAAATATATATATAAATATATTCATTAAATATTTATAAATTTCTATTATATAAATTAATCTTATGAATAAAGAAAGAAAAGTATATATAAATAAATAAATAAATATGATAATTAAAAATGAAATTAATATAAAAAGAATAATAATACAAAAAATAAAATAAATTTTAATAAATATTACAGATATAAATATTATAAATAATAGAGTATATAATATAATGTTAAAGAAAAATCTAAATTATATATTAAATATATATATATATTTTTTTATGTATAATTTTATTGAAATTACAATAAATTTTATAATAAAAATAAATATTCAATATATCTAAAATTATATAATATATTTATATATATATAGTATATGGAATTTCTGCATTGACATCTTTTATTGAAAAAGGACAACGTCCTCGATTTTTTGAATTAACTGATAATGAAATACCTGTATTTAGAATTAGTATACCGCCATTAGAATACAAACAATTGAAATATAAACTCGGATATTATAAAAAAGATATATACGATTTTAACGTTACAAGCCTACAAAATAAGTATAATGGTCAAGTAAAATCATTTTTAGAGTATATAAAAGATATTAATTTCAAAGAAACATATCCCGATCAGAATTTGGATGAAATGCTACCTCAATTTCATATTGATGAAGAAGGTTATGCTAAAATTAACGATGCCGAAGTTTTAAGTGGAAAATATATTACAGAAGATATATATAAAAATATTAAAGATATTGATGAATACGAATTTTATGAAAGAGTTTTAAGTAACGATCCAAATTTTAATATTACTTCTATTACCAAAGCTATTGATAGAATGACTGAAGAAGGTCCACAGTTTAAAATTTTTAATGATGTTGATAAAATTTTTAGAAAGAATATTATTTATGATATTATTGATGATGATGATACTGAAGAATTTAAAACTAAAAATGGTACCATGAGCGTTGAAATTAATGGGTATGTTCTATTATCTTGTTAATTTGTAAAGTTTATTAATAAAATTATTTTTATATAATATGTAACTAATAATAATATATTATACAATATGTATTAATAATATGTATTATATATATATATATTATACATATAATAGTGAACGAAAAGAATTTAGTAAACTTACTTTAAAATTAGGGGGAAGATCTTCACGTTCTTATGGTAAACCTTGTTATAACATAAAAATTCGTAATAAAGATGATTTATATGGCAGGACTCAATTTAAAATACGATCTGGATCCAGAGATGCTACATTTTTAAGAAATAAATTAGCATGCGATATACATAATGCTTTAGGTATTCCATCTATTTCAGCTAATTATATTACGTTATATATTAATGAGGACTATTTAGGTTTTTATATTATTATGGATGCTATAAAATTGTCATGGGTTGAATTTTTATATAATGATAAGAATTCCACATTTTTATATAAATGTGATGATGTACATAATGGAATTTCAAAGAAAACTGCTGTTAAAGGATGTACAAATGAAAATGAGAATTTTACTGATAAAAAAGATTGGGAAGAATTTTTAACTTCAATAGATGAAGCTGAATCTGCCAATAACCTAGAAGATATATTAGATATTGATCAATATTTAACGGAAATAGCATTAGAATATTTATTTGGTTCATGGGATCATTATCCAGTTCATAGTCATAACTTTTATTTTTATAAAGCAAATAGTGTCGATAAAAAATGGAAATATTTAATTTATGATTTTGATGGAGAATTTGGACAAGATATTAATAGTCATTTTATTTCACAAATAGAATTTCCATCATCTAAATCATTTTTCATTTCTAATTCAACATTATATTCTTCATTATTACGTAGAACCGACAGTAGTTTAAATGAAACCGAAATAAATCAAAATAATAAAACAATTGCATCCAACAATATAGAAGAACTTTTTATTGATCATGAAGATAAAAAATATGAATTTGCAGCCTATTCCTTTATTGAATGGTATAATGGACAGGACCATTTAATTAAAATTTTAATATTAAATCATCCCACTCGGTTTGTTGATACACTAAAAAAGATTATCACTAAAGTTTTTAATCCAACTATACTTTTCCCACATATCGATGAAATTAAAAAATTTATTACGCCCTATGTAAAGAAGGAAAAGTACCCAGATGAAAATGGTAAATATCCTGGAAATTTAGATAAATCTTTAGAAATTTATTCATTAGAACAATGGGATGCTAACAGTGAATTTACTGCCATTGCTGACCCTATCGGCCGTTATAAAAGTTATGGAATTAAG
>JACVTC010000106.1:242500-267500 GCA_016946835.1 Neocallimastix lanati (nom. inval.) | reverse complement strand
TATTAATTATTAATTATTACATAAATTATTATTATTACTCTCTTATATAAATATTATAATTAATTATCTCAAATATATATAATATCTCTTTTTAACTATACTAAAATAAAATATAAAATAGCTATTTATATGAATTAATTTATCATAAGTATAAACTTATAAATAAAAGAATTCTCCGTTTAATAATTATTATTCTAAAATTATATATATTATTATAAAATTATTATTGACCAATAATATTTAAGTATTTCTTTAACCTAAAGAATCTACCTAAATACCATTTTTATAGTGGTCACGTATCAAGACGCCCCCACTTAAATTAGACTTCGTCCCCTGAAGTCTCTATAACCATATAATAAAATTTTTTTTTTCTTTTTTTTTTTCTTTTTTTTTTTTTTTTTTTTTTTTTTTTTTTTTTTGTTATTAAAATTTATTATTGGATTTATTAATTTTTTTTTTTTTTTTTTTTTTTTTTTTTTTTTTTTTTTAAAAAAAATTAAATTTTTGAATTAATGATTATTATAATTTTTGAAATTCGAAATCTTGAAATTTCGAATTAATTTAATTTAAATTATTGTTATATATATAATTATTTATTTATTAATACTTCATCATAATTAAATTATTTATTTATTTTTTTTATTTCTATTATTATTATTTTTATTATTATTATTATTATTGTTATTGTTATTGTTATTATTGTTTTTATTATAATTCATTTCGTTAATATTATTAACATTTTTATTTTCGTTATTTGTATAATTATCATTGTTATTAGTATTGTTATTATTAAAACCACTATTATTTCCTACTGAATTTATGTTTCTACTATATCCATTATTGTTTTTATTTATATTATTTCCAATTATATTATCTTGAGTATTATCTATATTTGAATTAAACGTATTTTCTACACAATTATTATTTAAATTATTGTTGAAATTAATTTCATTTCCAATATTTACATCTTTATTTCCTTGCATATTATAATTTATACCATGATTATTGTATATTCTATTTTTTTTTGTATTCATATTCTCATTTAAACTACTGTTATTGTTATTGGTACCAAAATTTTTATTTAAATCATAATTACTTTTATTTAGATAATTATTTAAATTATTATAATTATTATTACCAAAATTATTATTTAAATTATAATTATTTCTATAAATTTCTCTATTTCCATTATGCTTTTTACCAAAACTAATCATGTTATGATGATTTTCAGCAATATTACTATTTAAATTATAATTTCTACGATAATAATTAATATAGTTTTTATTTCTATCATATGAATTAAATTTATAATTATAATTATTATGGTTTCCAGGTATAAAATTTCTTCTTTTATTTATTTCCAAAATTCCAGTTCTTTCTAATTCCGCTAATTCTTTAAACGAGTGTCTACAATTAATTGCTTTATGACCTAACTCATAGCATCTAAAGCACATAATTTTATTATTCTTATTGTTTTTATTGCTATTTAATTTATTCATTTTGCAATTATTATTATTCCATTTTTGATTATTATTCTTATAAATATTATTTAAATTTAAATTTAATTTCTTTTCAATTCTTTCAACTTTTTCTGCATATTTGATAGCTTCTTTTATATCTTCGATTTCTTCTTCTAATATTCTTAAACAAGGATATATTCTGGACCTGATTGAATTAACATAATTATTAACAGTAATTAATTTCTTTATATTACTATCAATATCATTATATTTTCTTAAGTATTTATAATTAAAATTACTAATTGATTCATTTGAATTAATTTTTAAATTAATTAAGTTCCAATATTTTACACTTGATGTTATTTCTAGATATTCTTCTAAGGCTATTTTTATTTCTTTTAAGCTAGGAACCTGATTATTTTTTTCCTTTAATTCATCAAGAACATACCTAATTTCTTTATTTACACATTCTTTACATAAAATAAATCTTCTTTCTTGTTCTTTTATATCCCAAAATTCAAATGACTCGGTTAATTCTTCTATCCATTCATTGATATCATTATTATAATTTTCTAATAATGGTAACGTACTTAATATCTTAAAAACATTCATCTTTAAAAATTTTATTTATTCTTATATATATTTTTTATTACAATTTTCTAATTCAATTTAATATTATTATAACTATTACTATTATAATTATTAATAACTAATTTAAACTAATTAAATTCTTTTTATATATATACTAAATAATATTTATTATATATTTATTATGTAGATGTATTATTTTATTAATATTATTTTCATATTATTTTGCTATTGTCACGCCCGGATTCTCCACCAAATTTGATACGGTATTTTATTTATGTATCTAAATTAATATTTATTTATGGGCAATGACAATAAGGAATTATGACAAAATAATATATTCTAATATTAATTAGAAATAACACATACAATAATATAAAATAAAGTAATAAATATATCTTTTTAATGTTCTCTTTATTTATTATTAATTATTAATTATTACATAAATTATTATTATTACTCTCTTATATAAATATTATAATTAATTATCTCAAATATATATAATATCTCTTTTTAACTATACTAAAATAAAATATAAAATAGCTATTTATATGAATTAATTTATCATAAGTATAAACTTATAAATAAAAGAATTCTCCGTTTAATAATTATTATTCTAAAATTATATATATTATTATAAAATTATTATTGACCAATAATATTTAAGTATTTCTTTAACCTAAAGAATCTACCTAAATACCATTTTTATAGTGGTCACGTATCAAATAATTTGAACTCCGTGAGATCGGGTCAATGGTTAGCGCGTATACCCTGAGGTCAATAGTCCGGAGTTCGATTCCACCTTACCACCCATTATAATCCATTTGACAGCCTAACCCTAAATCGAACAAGTCATCGTCTACACTATGATCGTGCTTCTCAGTTGTACGTATACATTGCCTGAAGCGGGGTGATTCCTGCGTATTGTAAATCCTAATTAGTTAATGTATCTGCGTGTTCATCACGTGTTAGGATAGATTTCCTAATTTGGAGAAAGGTAATGTAGTAAATAAATAATAATGTTATAGTGTATGTAGTTGTGGCTTGCCGTATCCATCATCTTCAAATCTTGTGGTTCTGTAATCCGTGACTGAGAGCGTCGACTCCGAAATGGTATGGCATGGGAGCACTTTGTTGTATCCTGATACACCCGATATAAAGTTTGTCTGATATTAGTTGTCTGTTGTGGCTGGGATGATATGATCAAGACCTACAAGGGATAGTCTAAAAAAAAAAAAACCTGAAATAATTTATATAGTTAATATAAATTTATATATTTATTATTTATTTATTAATTATTTAGTTATTTATTATTTATTTATTATTTATTTATTATTTAGTTATTTATTATTTATTTATTTTAATCATAATCACTTATAATTTGTAAATTAAAGATAAGAAACTAATACTATTTATTTAATGGCCAATGTTTAATATTTTTTTTTTTTTTTTCTATTTTTATTTGAATCGAGTATTCATTTAATATTGATCTGAAATATTTTATTATATTCTATTTTGTATTTTTATTTATTCATTCTAAAATGTTTATTATATATTTATATATAATTTTAAAATTAATTTTCCATAATGCAATAATAAAACTAAAAAAAAAAAAATTACTGAACATGAAGAAATATTTTAAAAATTAATCGATATTTTGGTATCTTTTTGGTATGTTAATTCATTAAAAAAAATTAAAAAAAAAAAAATTATTATCATATATATATATTTTTAAAATTATAATATTTTATTTATATTATTAATATTAAAATCTGTGAAATAATAAATACATTTAATATTAAAAAATAAATAATATGTAGTACAAATATCAATGTAAAATGTATTTATTTAGTAATTATTAATATTTTATTATAAACCAAAAAAAAAAAAAAAAAAAAAAAAAAAAAAAAAAAAAAAAAAAAAAATTTTTCTTTTCTAGATTTAATTGATTTTTGAAGTTTTATATAAAAAATTTACATTGTTTAATGTAGATATATTATTTTAATATTTATTAATAAAATTATTATTTCATAAACCCAATTGTTTAATTGAGTTTTGTACGTTCGAGTGTTTGTTTTCTTTATTTTTATATATTAATAAATTAAATTTTAACAGATTAAGAGTCTCATTGACTCATTATAATTTTACTTCGTTGAAAAATCATTCAATTTCAATTTTTAAATAAGTAAATAAAAAAAAAAAAAAAAAAAAATTAAAATATTTAAAATTCAAAATGAGTAAAAATACTTTAAAACGATCAACAGAAAATGCTACTTCTAGTACCATTACTACTATGGATAACAATATTCCTCAAATCAAAAGATTTCATCCCTCTGTCCTAATAGGAAAAGTTATATATGAATTAGACAGTAATAACATCATAACCTGGCAACTATTCATGAGAGGTATCTTACAATACTATGATCTCGAAGAATGGGTCGATATAGATCATACTCCAAAAGTTCCCATAGTTAATGGAACAGAAAGTATAAATGATTTAATTGCACCATATGAGTACAAAATGAAATATGGAGAATCAGTGACAAAAGAGGATTTAAAAACAGATGCCAGTTTAAAAAGTTTAATAAGAAGCACGTTGGGACCAAAAACACAACAAGATATTCAAGATCCATCTCTTACAGGTTATCAAATTTGGCAAACGTTACAACAAATTCATATTGGAGATGATGTAACAAGGAGAAATCAACTAATCGATGAAACTAATGCTTTAAGATACAACCCCAAAACAAGCTTTTCAAGATTTTTAACAAAATTAAGTAAGAATATTAATATGATAGAATATATGAATGTTGTAGTTACAGATGAGGAAAAGAAATTACTATTATTTAACTCTTTACCAGAAGAATATCAAAGCGTAAATATTTTTGATCAAAAAGACTGGAAAAGCTGTAAAGAATATACATTAGGGCTTGTAGAACGACTCAAGAAAGTCGAAGAAAGGAAAAAAGGAAAGATGATAGGAATACAACATGTATTCAGCACTACGACCCAAAGCCAAGGAAAAGGAAAAGGAGTAAATCAAGACTTTAGAAGATATCCAAAAAGAAATTATGAGAAAGGTAATGGAGAAGGTAGAAAAACTAATTCTAATATTGAATGTTTCTTTTGCCACAGATTTGGTCATTTTGAAAGAGATTGCAAGATTAAAAGGAAGATGTCACAAGAATTCGCCAAGAAACAAGGGAGGCAAGGTAAACAAAAAACAGGCCAATATGACAATAACAGAAACAGACAATGATAAATTAAATCTTAATGATTTATTTGTTCTGGATTATAACACTTCTTTTGAAAATCCATGTAGTGGCAATACAAAACAATGCAATAATGTATTTAATAATAACGTAACTAAAAATCATGTAGAATGTAGTTGGTGGACTCTAGATTCAGGTGCATCTAATCATATGACTCAAAACAAAAATATACTAATGAATGAAGAGGAACACGTGGAAGAAATAAATTATGCAAATGGGAATACAACCAACTCAACACACATTGGAGAGATACAAGGAAATATGAACAAAGAATTATTAAAGCTAAAGGAAGTATTATATGTTCCGGATATTAAAAGAAATTTAATTTCGATTAGTAAACTAGCAAGGGATGAATATGTAATAGTTTTTATAAAGGAATACGATGACGTATATGCGTATATCCTAGATAAGTATTTTAATACAATTTCAAAAATTAAAGCTAGTGATAATGATGTTTTTGAAGTATGTATTAAAAGTAGTAATATACTATGCAATAACGTCAACACTAAAGGTAATGATATTCTATGGCATCGAAGAATTGGGCACCTGACCTATGGAAACAAAATAGATAAATGTGAGATCTGTATGCAAGCAAAAATGAAGAATGAACCATATGGTAAAGCACAAAATAATTCGCGAAAAATTCTTGAATTAGTGCATATAGATCTTGTTGGACCGGCACCACCATCAATTTATGGCAACTGTTATTTCGTGACTATTTTAGATGATTATAGTAGATATGGTTGGGTCCTTACAGTAAAGAAGAAGTCGGAAGTATACCAAGTATTTGAAACATGGTATATCAAAATTAAAAATAAAACAAATTCAAATATAATATATTTAAGAAGTGATAATGGAACAGAATTCACTTCAAATAATTTTAAAGAAATATGCAACAAATACGGAATCACGCAACAATTCACTGTACCAGGAAATCCTCAGCAAAACGGTAGAGCAGAAAGACTAAACGGAGTACTTATCCAAATTGCTACCGCAATGTTAATAGATAGTCAATTATGTAGAAGATTTTGGGAAGATGCTTTAAAGACAGCTAATTATGTGCATAATAGGGTGCCGCATCATGGAAATAATAACAAAATCCCATTCGAAGTATTCTACGAAAAGAAAGTTGACAATAGTAAATTACATGTATTTGGCTGTAAAGTTTACTATTATGAAGTAAATCCAGAAAAATTTAGGAGTAATTCAAGAAAAGGAATTTTTCTGGGATATGACGAAGACTCAACAGGGTACAGAATATTCGATATTGATAAAATGAAAATATATGTGAAACGTGTGGTAGAATTTCTTGAAGACCAGCCAGGTAACTTTAACTTTGATTATGTATCTGAAACAAGGAGATATGAAAATGAAGAAACCGAAACGCAAGATGAAGACACATTAATGAAAAACTTAGAAGAAAGAAATTACTACAACAGAAATGACATAATTAATATTATTCAAGAAAATAAAGAAATAGAAGAAGATCCTCAAGAAGAGAACAATGAAGAGAACAGGAGTCAAAGAGATAATAACAATGAACGAACAGTAAAAGAAGATATTGTCAATTTAGACATGCAAGATATTCCAAATAATTCAAAAAATGATATCAATAAAGATAAAGAAGAAGAAAATCTTTCATTAAGTCAAAAAGAAAAAGAACATCTTGAGAATAAATTTAAATTAATAGAAGAGAAACTTGAGAACATAAACACGTTGATAAAGCACGGTAATACAAAAACGAATACGCTTTCATTAGGTGAAGCAAAACAGAAAGAAAAATTAGAAGAAAGTTCAACAAGTAAACAGAACTATAACGAAGAAAACAATATTAAAAACAATATAAATATTATTAATGAAAGGAATAAATTAATCAATAATAATAGTGAAGTTATTCTAAATAGAAATGTTAACGAAGATATTTATTTCAATAAAGGTAAGGGAGAAAGTATTAACGGCGAAAAAGTATCTATTATAAATAAAAACAAAGATAAAGGTAAAGAGATATTGGAATTAGATGACTATGATAAAGAAGAAATTACCATTATAAACAAAAATAATGAAAATGACGCGTTTAATTTAAAAGAAAACATTATAATTGAAGATAATTCAAATAAAAATATTTTAATTGAAAATAATTTAAATAAAAATTTAGTTGAAAATACTTCAAATAATAATAATTCAACTGAAAACAATTTGAGTAAAAATAATTTGAGTGAAAATAATTTGAGTGAAAATAATTTGATTGAAAATAATTTGAGTGAAAATAATCCCAATGAAGAGTGTTCTCATTTAGATGTAAACAAAGAAATTTTTGAAAATAACAATAAACAAATTGTTAAAAATATTATTCCAAATAATAATAATAATAATAATAATAGTAGTAATAATAATAATAATAATAATAATAAAGAAATTAGTCAAAAAATTAATTTAGAAATTAATCCAAATAAAGTTAATGCCGAAAATCATTCAAGCAATTCAAAATTAAAAAATAAGAATTCAAGGGAAATAAAAATAAAAACAAATAATACGAAAAATAATACAAACCTAATGAATCAAATATATCCTGAAAACAAAATAATTGAAAACAAAAATCCTGAAAATCCTGACAAAAATCCTGTAAAGTTTGATAAAAATCCTAAAAAAAATCATGTAGAAGTTATAAATAAATATAAAATTAATATAAAAAATAATTATTCAGAAAATAATCAAAAATCTAATTTACATTTAACTTTTAAAAATAAAGACAATAAAAAATTTTCAAAAGATAAAAATTTATTAAAATCGTATAAATTAAAAAATAATTTAATTAATTCAAAAAATAAAATTAATGAATCAAAAATGGACAATAATAAAAATTTTGAGAAGTTTAAAATAATTAATAATGATTCGCTAAATTTTAATAAAAATAAAAGTAGAGAATATGAAACAATAATGCATAAAGGAAAAAGAAAGGTTAAAAGTTTAAATAAAAATGCTAATGTAAATACAAATGTAGAGGAAAATGTGGAAGGAATTAACGTAAGTGACTATAGAGGAGAAATACAAGAGAACAGTAATAAGAGAAAAAGGGAATGTTTAACGACAATTAACCAAATCAGAGAACCAAATTCATATATGGAAATCTTCAAAAGAAAAGACAAAGAAAAATGGATAAGTGCTATAGAAAACGAATTAAATAATATGAAAGAAAGGAAAGTATTTAAAAAGATTGAAAAGGTTCCTGAAGGCGCTAATATAATCGATTCCAGGTGGGTTTTCAAAATTAAAAGAGATAGTGAAGGAAAAATCGATAAATATAAAGCAAGGCTAGTAGCAAGAGGCTATACCCAGGAATATGGAGAAGATTATAAAGAAACTTTTTCACCAACACTAAAGCAGGATTCATTAAGAATAATAATATCTATTGCTGCAGAAAACAATTTTAACATTCACCAAATGGATATAAAGGCAGCTTATCTGTATGCCGATTTGAAGGAAGACATTTTTATGAAGATACCTGAAGGAGATCCAAATTTTGGAAAAGGATATTTTAAGTTACAAAAGGCTTTATATGGACTAAAACAGGCTGCAAGAGAATGGAATAATAATATTAGTACTACTTTAAAACATTTGGGATTCTATGAATTAGTCAGTGAACCGTGTATTTTTATTAAGAAAAAAGATAATAAACTCGTGTGTGTTATAGGAGTATACGTAGATGATTTATTAATTACAGGTAAAGATGATGAAATTAATAAAACAGTAAGACTAATTAAAGAAAAATACTCTGTAACTGATATTGGTAAAGCAAATTTTATTATAGGTATAAAAATAGAAAGGATTCCTAATGGTTACCTTTTACATCAAGAAAGATATTTGGAAGACATACTCGAAAAATTTGGACTAAAAGATTGTAAAGAAATAGGAACTACCGAACCAAGTTTATCTGATAAAGAAGATGATGAAGAATTATTTGATCCAACAACGTATAGGTCCGCCGTAGGAAGTTTAATATATTTGGCTATCTGTACAAGACCAGATATTATGTTTTCTGTGAATAGAGTAGCTCAACATTGCAAAGAACCAAAGGTAAAAGATTGGAAAAACGTAATACAAATATTCAGATATTTAAAAGGAGCAAAATATTACGGTATTTTATTTAATGGAGAAAAATGTCTAAAAACGTATGTCGATTCAGATTATGCTAATGATAAAGAAACGAGAAGGTCTACGACAGGTTTTATCTATTTTATGGGTTCAGGTCCAACTAGTTGGTACTCAAAGCTTCAAAAGTGTGTAGCTACCTCCACCGCAGAAGCCGAATATTATGGACTATGTGAATGTGCGAAACAAGCTTTATGGTATAGAAACATTTTAGGAGAAATAAAGGATCAAAGAGAATGCATAAAAATTTACATTGACAATCAAGCAGCAATATATAACGCTGAAAATAATACAATAAACCCAAGATCAAAACACATTGACATTAAATATCATAAAATCAGAGAATTAATAAAGGAAAAAAAAGTAGAACTTGAATACATAGAATCAAAGAATAATAAAGCAGATGGTCTGACGAAATTTTTAAATAAATATAAAATGCAAAATTTTAGAAATAGTTTATTATACAAATATAAATAAAAATTAATAATTAGGGGGAATGTGAAATAATAAATACATTTAATATTCAAAAATAAATAATATGTAGTACAAATATCAATGTAAAATGTATTTATTTAGTAATTATTAATATTTTATTATAAACCAAAAAAAAAAAAAAAAAAAAAAAAAAAAAAAAAAAAAAAAAAAAAAAATTTTTCTTTTCTAGATTTAATTGATTTTTGAAGTTTTATATAAAAAATTTACATTGTTTAATGTAGATATATTATTTTAATATTTATTAATAAAATTATTATTTCATAAACCCAATTGTTTAATTGAGTTTTGTACGTTCGAGTGTTTGTTTTCTTTATTTTTATATATTAATAAATTAAATTTTAACAAAATCTGTTGTATCAAATTATTTAAATTTATATTAATAATTTTATTTATATTTAAAGAATTTAAAGAACTTAAAAAATATAATAATAATAATAAATAAATAAAAATAAAATATATATATATATATAAAAAAAAAAAAAAAAAAAAAAAAAAAAAAAAAAAAAAAAAAAAAAAAGAATAGAAAAAAAGAAAAAAAGAAAAAAAGAAAAAAATAAAAAATAAAATAAAATAAAATAAAAAAAATTATTATTTTTATTTTTATTATCCAAGATTGAAAAAACTTTAATAAATTCAACCTTAGGAATTATATGTTTAAGAATTAGTATAAATAATAATAAAAACAAAAATAATAAATATAAAATAATAAAATAATAGATAAAAATATTATTAGATGTATATATTATAGATAACAACTTCAAACTAAAACCTTATGAACTTATATATATATTATATTGAATAGGTTTTAATTTGTATATTTAAATATTAAAAAGTTGTTATTAAATCAATAAAAAAATTTTTTTTTTTTTCTTTCTTTCCTTCTTTCTTTCTTTCTTTTTTTTTTTTTTTTTTTTCTTTTTTTTTTTTTTTTTTTTTTTTTTTTTTTTTTTTTTTATTATTATTATTATTATTATTATTATTATTTTAATTTATTTATTTATTTAACATTTCTTCATTTTATTCCATTTTGATGAAGCAGATCTTTTATTTTATTATTTTTAGCATAATAAGTTACATTATGCTTTTCATTATTAATTAATTGTTTGTCTTTAATTTTTGGTAATAAATAATTTACTATGGAATTTTTATTTGTTCTTACAGCTGTAAATAAAATATTTTCATTTTTATTATTTTTAATTTGGATATCAGCTCCTTCATCAACTAATTGTATCATAATCTTTTCATTTTTACATTTTACAGCGTAAAAAAGAGCGGTTTCATTATTGTTATCCTTTTCATTAATATCAATACCTTTTGATAATAATAATTTAATAATATTTAGGGATTTTTGATTATCATATTCATTTTTATGATTATCTTTATTTTCAGCAGCAAACATTAATAATGTTTTATTATTAATTTTCATTTTTGGATCAATATACTCTAATAATATTTCTAATATCTCATAATTTTTTTCTTTAGTAATCTCTTCCACTAATGATGGGTTTTCTTCATTAATAATACTGTTTGGATTTTTTCTTTTTTTATTTGAATCCAAAATTTTTTTGAGATATTTACTGTTTTTATATTTTATTAAATAATGTAATAAAAGGATAAAGGTCATTGTTTTAGGTTCTTCATTTTTTTTAAATTTAAATTTTAATTTTTCCTTTAATAAATAATTAATAAATTTCTCGTTACTCATGATTTCTAAACTATCCTTCCATTCTTTTTTAAAAATATTTTTATTGATATAGGCTCCATGATTAATCAAATATTTAAAAAATTTTTCATCATATTTGTCTTTATTTAATATAATATAGGTTAATATATTAAATCCTTCATTATTTTCATTATTAATACAATTATATCGTTCGATGAGTATTACAGCAGCTTCATAATCAAGGTTATTTATCGATAAAAATACAAGATTGGCTAACTTTTTATTTTCCTTAATTTTTGTATTACTTTCCCTTTTTCTATTATCTTGTTTATCACTTAACCTAACACCGAATTCTTCAACATTATTATTAGAATTATTAATTTCAGATACTTCATCCTCGTCAGTATCAAAATTATTTTGATTAGATAAAGAATATGGGGTATTACTAATATTGATATTACTTTTACTGAAACTAATGGTTTCTTTACTATCTGTAAAATAACTACTACTTATTTCCTCATTACTTTCATCATTTATATCATTCGTACTTTTATTTTCACTTGAACCTAAGACCCGACTAAAACTATTATTATTACTATTACCATTATTACTATTACCATTATTATTATTATTATTATTATTATTATTATTATTATTATTATTATTATTATTATTATTAGAGGATTTAATTTGTGAAATAAGAAATTCTTCACATCGTTTGTATTCCTGATCCAAAGAATTATATCTATCATTGATATTTCTAAACTTTAACCTATTTGATAATATAGGTGTTTTTACAAATTTTTTAATTAAATTGATATGTTCATCTGGCTTTTCAATAGAATTATTAATAATATAATCAACTAAGAAAAAATTTTTATATTCCATTTCTTGTAGTATCAAGTTATAATAAGAGTTATTTTGATAATTTTCATTTAAATTAACAATTTGTTTTATTAACATTTCAATAATTTCTTCATTTCCTAATCTACAAGCATATTTTATTGGAGTTACATTATTTTCATTACAAGCTTCAACTTTTACGCTGTTTTTAATCAATAATTTAATACTTTCAATATTATTACAATAGATAGAACTTAATAATGGTGTTAATCCAGTTTCACTTTCATAATTAATATCTACACTATTATTTCTAATCATAGATTTGACATTTTCAATGCGATTATGCATAATTTCTTTTAATAATTTATTATTGTTCTTTTCCTTTATTGCATAAACATTACCTTTTTTCATTTTTTCTAAAATACATTTATCTTCTAGTTGACTAGTTGTAGATGATATTTTTAATTCTGGATGATTATTATTAATTTTGTTATCTTCAGTTTCATTATTATTATTATTAATACTATTATTATTATTATTATTATTATTATTAATTCTATTATTATTATTATTATTATTATTATTATTATTATTAATTCTATTATTATTATTATTATTATTATCATTATTAATGTTTAGGAATTTATTTTCATTATTACTGTTATTCCTATTATTTTCAATATATTGTTTTAATTTATTAACAATTTTTTCATTATTTATCTTTTTTGCAACTGTAATTGGATCATTTTTATCTGTATTCAATTCATCCGTTTCAATATTATTTTCTAATAACTTTTCAAAAAATTTATAATTATTTAACTCTATCGAAAAAATTAAAGGTGTTATAAGGAGAGTACCTTCATCTTCTTCTTTGTTTTTATTATATTTTATTTTAATTTTTTTATGTATAAATAAATCCATAAAATACTTATTTTCTAAAATTTTCTCAAGAAATTTTTCATTTTTAAACAAATTATATTCAATATATGCACCATTATTAATTAATAATTCATAAATATTTTTATTAATTTTTGAATATTTTAACATATATGTCAAAGGTGAATTTCCATTAATATCTTTAATATTTACATTAGCATTATATTTTATTAATAAATCTACACAAGAATAGTGCTCATAATAAATAAGCGTCATTAATGGTGTAAACTTGAATTCCCCAATTGTTGTATTAATATTATAAATTTTAGATTTAATTAATGATTCGATAATTCCGTAGTTTCCTAAAGAACATGCTTTAAATAAAACATCATATTCATCCATTTTGGGGTCTTTAATTGGATAATTTTCACTAAAATCATTATCCTCTTCAACTTGATGCTTTTTATAATTCTTTTGACTTATATTTTCATTTTTATAAACTCCTTCGTTTTTACTTATATTCTTATTCTCATGTAAATTTTGATTTTCTCTTGATATCTCACTCCTAAAGGTATCCTTATTCTTTGATTCAACTTGATCTTTAAATAAATTGAGAGTATCTTTTATTTTTGAATAATTTAATTTAGTTTGTTTTGATAATTCTGAATTTATTGCAGTAAATTTAGAATTTATAATATTTTTCAAATTCGCTTTATATTTATTTAGGATAATATCTACATATTGAAATAATAACAATTTCGTCATTTTTTCTTTATTTAATTCAATGGAATACTCTATTGGGGTTTTCCCGGTACCATCGCAATCTTCAACATTTATTTTTCCACTATTTATTAAAAAATTAAAATATTCCTCATTATTATTTTCAAGTGCATAAAATAAACATGGCTTTTTATTTTCATCAAATTTATTGATAAATTTAGAATATTTTAAAAGCTTTTTAAACAAACCAAGCATACCTTCTTTAATTGATAATATTAATGGATATTTTATACAATTAATACGTCCATCTATTAATAAATAAATACCTTTATTAATTATTGCATTTATAAAGCATTTATTTTGTATTATATATGGATTTAATTCATTTTTAAATTGTTTATAATCTATATAGGCATGTTTGTCTATTAATAACTCATACATACTTTCAAATCCCATATTGTTTTTAATCATATAAGTTAATGGCGTATTGTTTTTATTATCAGTAACATTAACAATATCTATATTATAATTATTTGATAATAATGCAAAAACACACATATAATGATTCCTCATTATCGCAATCATCAAAGGTGTTAGACCATATTCATTAACGGAATTAATATTTTTCTCTGTAATTAACTTTGGAACAGAATTATAATTATCGTATTGGCATGCAATGTGCAGTGCCGTTGATTTTGTTATATCAACATCATCTTTATTTGCTTCATTCTTGATTAATATATCAATTACTTCTGGTTTACCGGTACAATGTTGTGCGGCGTATATCAATGGTGTTTTCTCTTCTTTGTTTCTAGTATTGATAATTTCTTTATGGGTATGTAAAATATCTTTAATAATTGCAACATTGTTTTCTTTAATACTCTTAAAAAAACTTTTCTTAATTTTATTTTTAATATCATCGTTTCCACTTAAAAAATTTTGAACAATTGAATTAGGAAATTCCTCTTCTCCAAGAGAAGTACTTATTGTTTTCAAATTTTCAAAAAATTTTGAATTTTTAAATTTTTCTTTTCCAATATACGAAATAAATAAGTTAATTACTTTCAATGCTTTACTTTGAATAATTTTTTTAAGAATTCTCTCAGGCAAGTCATCAAGATTTACAAATTTAATACTATTTTCCAATAAACTTTTGAACATTTGTGTTTCAATTTTTAGTTTATTCTTCCCAAGAAAAATAAAATAAATAATTGGTTTATTATTAATTGTTGAATAATAATTAAAAAGAAATTTCAAACATTCATAATATGGATATATTACTTTTTTATTTGAATTAAATGATTTAGATACTAATACGTCTATCATTCTAGATTTTTCACTTTTATTATCTAATTTGTCTTTCATTTTAAATTTGCTATGAATATCAATCCCATGTGTAATCAAAAATTTAATATTTTCATCATCCAATTTATTATTTATTAATAAACCAAAAAATAAATTACATTTCTCATTTATTTTATCAAATTTTATATTTGCATTAATACTAAATCCATATTTTAATAATAATTCAACAAATTTATATTTTTTTTCAGTAAGCAATATATATAATGGATAGGCATCTTTATTATAGACATTAAAATCTCCATTATGCTTACTTAATAAAAAATCAATTACATCATATGGAAGATTTTCTTTTATACAGATTAAAATTATATTAAAGTCTTGATAAAATTTATCATATTTTCTTGCAAAATTCGAGACTTTTTCCTCAATTTTATTTAGAGTCCTTAAATTTTTTATTTCTTTTATAACTTCATCTCTAATTATTATTAAAAAAAAAAAAAAAGATTTTAAATTTTAAAATCAGTTTATATTCTTCTTTTAAATCATATTCTTTTATAATAAAAATGTATTAATTATTATTGAATAAATATAATACCTTTCAATTATATTTTTAAAATTTAATTGATCCATTTTGTCAATTTTATTACTAAAGGTACATTTCCTAAATATAATTATATCAAATGATTTGTTTTATTATTCGGTAATTATTATTTGAAAATATATATTTATTCATTTATTTAAATAATAAAAACTAAAATATATAATAATATATATATATATTTTAGAATAATTAAGAATAATAATATAAAATTTTTAATGTATAAAATATATACATAAGCCACAAATTTTAGCTAATATTATAAATTTTTAATTTCTAAAATAGGTCAGATTAAATTATTATATAATAAAAATAGTATAACGTATTATTATATTTTATAATTAAAATTTTAATGAAAAGTAGGGTTTAATAATTATGTCCATTTTATTAACATATTTTATGATGAATTAAATATTAATAGTATTTTTATATTTACAATATGGCTGATATATTAATATATATAATATGTTTCAATGGTTCAATACATTTGAAGCTTATTTTTAATAAATTATATACTTTATATTTAATATATGTTAACAAATAAATAAATAAATAAATTTATTTACTTATTTATTTATTTATATTTTTGAAAATCAAATAAAAGATATAATGAAATATTATTTATATACTTATTTACTTATTTATTTAATTTCAACATTAATTATTAATACTTTTTTTTATTTTAATTATATTTTAATTTTTATTATTAAAATATTGATATAAAAATGAATATATAAAATTTCCTCTTATTTTATTTATTTATTTTATTTTTTTTTTTTTTTTAAATTTTTTAGTTTATTTCCCTCTGGATATATAAATATTTAATCAAAAAAACTTATTGCCATATGGATATATATACATACATTATATATATAATGAATAAGAAAAAAGTAATAAAAAGAAGTAATAATATAATAATATATACAATACCAAATTAAATATATAAAAATAATAAAACTTATTAAATTATATATAAGTATATTTCTAACACTATAAGAATCCCATTGCGTAAGCCTTATCTGAGAGGATTTACTGTGTCCAGCTCCTCTGGGATGGCAAGGACGCCACCTATAGTTGGCTCTGCTTTCCCTCGAGGATCGCGTAGGGTGCTTCTATATGGAGTTTCTTTGCTTATGGGGAGTTGAGAGCGCCGACGCCTTACTGGTATGGCAGTTAATCATACACCCATATTACTATATAGGGAAGACCAAAGTCTTCAATCTATAAAAAAAAAAAAAAAAAAATATATATATATATATATATATATATAATAAGTAATAACATCTAAAAACGAATAATAATGAATACTAATAATTTATAAATAGTATTTTAATTTGAAAAATTAATATGAAATTATTATTATTATTATTATTGATACTTTTTTTTTTTTTTTTTTTTTTTTGTTGAAAAATTAACATGAAATTATTATTATTATTATTGTTACCTTTTTTTTTTTTTGTTGAAAAATTAATATGAAATTATTATTATTATTATTATTGTTACTTTTTTTTTTTTTTTTTTTTTTTTGTTGTTGTTGAAAAATTAATATGAAATTATTATTATTATCATTGTTTTTTTTTTTTTTTTTTTTTTTTTTTTTTTTTTTTTTGTTGAAAAATTAATATAAAATTATTATTATTATTATTATTTTTTTTATTTTTTTTTTTGACCTTTACTTTCTTAATATATAAATTGAGATAATATTTTTCTTTTCATTTAAAAAATAAATATTATCTAATTTTAAAGTTTTATCCCTTCTAAATTAAATTAAATTAGTAATATAAATAAAGTATAAATTGTATGGAAATAAAAAAAAACTAAATTTAAAATAAATAATAAATAATAAATAATAATTAATTAATAAATATAATGATAAATAAATAATAACAATAATTATATAAAAACAATAATGGTAATAATTTAATAAAAATAAATAATAAAAATAAAGTTAGATAATTTTATTATTCAGCTTCATATTTAGGTTGATAAATTTTTTATTAATTTATATCAAAATTTATAATATTAACTATTACATCATTTTTTTTTGGATCCTAATTTTTATTTTTATTTTCTATTAATCTCGTTAAATATAAAATTTTACAGTTTATAATGTATATATATATATTTAAAAAGTAATCATATTTCATAAAATTTTTTTCTTCTAAAACTTAAAGAGAAGGTTTATCTATTCGCCACTTTCGCCATGGAGAAATGAAAACTATGATAAGCATTGGAAGGTAGGCAAAAAATATATATTAATTTTTTGTATATTTCATTCAAATCATATTAAAAAGGTTCATTTTATATAAATAATATCTTTCTAAAAATTAGAAAATAAAGTTATTAAAATAATAATTTTATAAATATATTTAATATTCCTTTAATTAAAATAATGAATTTTTTAATTTTTTACCAGTAATTAAAATAATTTTTTTACCTTTTTTTTTTATTTTAATTTATTTATAAAATTTTATAAAATTTTATATATTAAAATTTATATAAAATTAATTTAATATAAAATTAATTTTTTATTGTTAAATAAAAAAATGGAATAATAAATATCAAAAAAAAAAAGCAAATAATTTTTTTGTTTCAAATAAATGTAATAAAATATTAAGATATAAACTTTAAGTAATCCATTATGTATATATCTATATATAAATTATTTAAACGTGCTTTTTTTATGAAAATTTAATATAAAATAATAATAATAATAATAATAAAAATAATAATATATAAAAAAAAAATATAAAAAAATAATATATATATATATAGATATAATAAAATTAATTTATTAAACAATATTTTAATAAAAATTATAATATATATATAATTAAAAAATTTATATTATATTATGGAAAATATTATTTAATATAAAGAATTATTATTTTTCAAATATTATTATTATATTATATATATGTTTAGATATAAAAGTAGTAAATATTTCTATTCTTTTTTTTTTTTTTTTTTTTTTTTCTCTTAAATAATAATAATAATAATAGTAATAAAAGAAAAGTTTTTTTTTTTTTTTTAAAAAAAAATTAATTATATATAAAGTTTATTTAATAAAGTATGTATTTCATATACTGAAAGTTTGTTCCAAATATAAGTTTATTTTAAAAAATATAAATACTAATATCCAGAATTAAATTAATATAAAATTTATAAAAATGAAATTCAATTATATTATTATTGTTTTATTATTAATAATAGTAAAAGTATTATCTCAAGATATTACAAAATGTCAAGCAACAACAGAAAAATATTCAAATTGTGTTTCTAGCTTTCATGCAGAAAGTTTTGAAACTAAATGCGAAACATTTTCTAGTGCACTATGTCAACAGTTATTCAAATCACCAAAAACTATTTTAAAGGATTGTGATGAAGAATTCATTGAAATTACATCTGCTGTATTGAAAGATATGAATAATATTTTACAATATACTTGTTATAAAGATGAAGAAGGTGAATATTGTCCACTTTCTAAAATAATACAAGAAACTGAAATTCATCCCGATATATATGAAAAACAAAAATTTTCTGAAATTTTTGAAAATATTAAAGAAAGTTGTTCATCTGAAAGATGCCTAAAAATTTCTATTTCATACATGGAGTCAATAAAATCTATGTTAGATGATGACCAATCGGAAGAAAAAGAGGATATTCAAACGCTTATCTCATATTTAAACAAATGTCCAAAAGATAATAATGATAATAATTCAGAAAACAGTAATAATAAATCTGGTAATGATACTCACACTGGAAATAATGTTAAAAATAATAATAATAATATTAATATTAATAGTAATAATAGTAATAATAATAATAGTAATAACAATGGTAATGATAATGGTAATAGTAATTCAGAAGTTAATAAAAGTAAAAATTCATCTAATAGTAAAAGTAATAATTCTTCAAAAGATAACAATTCTTCAAAAAATAATAATTCTTCAAAAGTAATCAATATCAGTAATAATTCAAATTCAGTTAATGGAAATAGTAAGACTTCCAGTGATGTCAATAATAATAATTCCAATTCAGTAAATAAAAATGATATATCTTCAAATAATAAAGGTAATAGTGAATTTGATCCATCGAATATAAGTGAAGTTCTTAGTAATAATGATGAATCTGATTCAACAGTATTGATTACTGCTCTTGATCATAATCAAAATGATCAATTCGGTTCTCTTAATGATGGTGATGGTGATGGTGCTGGTGCTGGTGCTGGTGATGTCGTGACTAATAATGCTGTCGATCCTACAAATGCATTAAATAATGATGGATATATTAATGATGATATCGGTATAAAAACTTCATTAGAAAATACTACCTATAATAATACTATTAGTGAAAATAATATAAATGTTGTTCCTGATCAAAGTGGAAGTCCACAAAGAATTATTTTATCATATTCGTTTTCAATTATTTTATTATCTTTAATACTCTATATATAAAATAAAAAAATTTTTTATTGAATAATAATAATAATTATCATTATTTTATTATTTGAATATAAATAATATCATATTTTTCTCTATTTATTATATATATATTTTATGTTAACATATTAATTAAAAAATAATGTATTATAATAAATTATTTAAATTAATCAATAAATACTAGTTAAAAATAATTCTTTCTATTCAATAAAATTAAATAGATAACTTAAAAATTTATTTTAAAATCTTTTTACTTATTACTTAAATATATACATATATATATTAATAAGAAAAATATAATATAAAATTATTTTTTTTAAATTAAAGTTTCTGTGACGGGGACTACCTCAGTATTCCCACTACCCCTAAGAGGGGACTGAAATAAAAGACGATACACACCAGAAATAAAAAAAAATGTAAAGAAATTAGAAAAAGTAACTAAAATATTAGTGGATAAATATTATATAATTATTTATATTAAAACAAAAAAAAATTTTTTATTATTCATATATGATTAATTAAATTATAAAATAATAATAATATATATTATATTTATTATAAAAAAGATTGAATTAATTGAGTGTATTATTATTATTATTAATTATTATTATTATTATTATTATTATTAGGTATTTTTTTTTTTAAAAAAAAAAAAAAAAAAAAAAAATAATTAATGAAATTATTTTAATTTAATATTTTGATATTTTATTTACTTTTAACAATTAAAAATATCAAATTTATTGAATATAAATTTTAATTCTTATTGTTGAAAATAAAATTAAAAAAAATTATATATAAAATAAATGAATATAAAAAATTCTTATTTTTTTTTTTTTTTTTTTTTTTTTTTTAAAGCTTTTTCAATATCAATAAATTAACATTTATTATATTTTTTTTTCTTTTTTTTTTTTTTTTTTTTTTATATCTATTTAGTATATATCTATTTTTTTTATTTCTATTTTGTATACTTTTTTTATATATATTATCTATTTAGTATATTTAGTACTCTAATCTATGTGTTTTCCATTTAAATTTTTATTATTAAATATTTATTATATTATTTAATAGATTTAATAGATTTTTATAAAAATAAAAGTATATAAATTAAATATAAATATAAATAAATAATATTATTGGACTAATTTTGAATGTAAAAAAACGATAAAATAAACAAAAACGTATACATTTGCAAACAATTACATACAAATTGTATTTGAATTTTGTATATAAATACACCAAATTTTTTTCTTGTTTTTTCTTTTTTTTTTTTATTTTAAAAATAAAATATTTTATTGTTTTTTATTATAAAAAAAAAAATAATAAAGAAAAGAGATATATTAAAATAATAAAAAAAAAAATTTTTTGGAGAGGCATACAATTATTGTTATTGTTTATTGAGAATTATTCTTTAGGTTTTAAAAGTGTAATAAATTATAATAATTTTCATTTATTATTTTATAAAGTTATTCTTCTTTTAATATTAAAAATATTAAATAATAATAATATAAATAAACCAAATGAAATAAAAATTTTGGTAATTTGTTGTTTGTTGTATATTGTTGTTTATAGAGAATTTTATAAAATTAGAAATAAATTTATTATCCATCGATAATAATTTAATATTAAAGAATTGTAAATTCTATTTATATATATATATAATAATAATAATAATAATATATATTTTTATTCTTTTTTTTTTTTTTTTTTTTTTTTTTTTTTTTATTTTTATTTTTATTTTTTTTTTATTTCATTTTTTTTTCATTTATTTATTTATTTACTTATTTTATTTGCTTTATAATTTATAAATATGAAATTAAAAATAAATTCTTTAAGTGAATTAAATAATATATAGTTATGAATTAATTATATATTTAATTTATAGTTCAGTACTTAAATTTTTACAAAAAAAAGAAATATAAATTTAAAAAAATTGAAGAAACATTAAAATAAGTTAATGTTTTCTTTTATTTTTTTATTATTATTATCATTACTATTATTAGTAATATTACATTTTTTTTATATAAAAATATAAATAAATTAATTAATAAAATAATGACATTTAAATTCTTTTATTTATCTGTATATATCTTTTTTTTCTTATGAAAGTTAAAATATAAATTATAATATATATCATAAATATTTAATATACAATTATAAAAATTAAAAGGTATATATAATTTTTTAAAGTCCTTTTTTTTTTTTTTTTTTTTTTTTTTTTTTAAAATTTTACATAAATATATATAAGGAATAAAAAGTTTAAAAAAATATTATAAAAAATAATTATATAAATATATTACTATTATTATTATTGTTATTATTATAAAAATTATATTAATATTAAATGGTAATAATTATAATTGAATAGATCATGAATAACCAAGAATTAGTTAATAATTTTATATTACAACAGCAGCAACAACAACAATTACAACAACAACAATTGCAACAACAATTACAACCACCACCACAACAACAACAACCACAACAACCACAACAACAGCAACAGCAACCAGTTCTTGAAAAAGCATATAAATTAGTATCAGCTAAAGCAGAAAGACCTCATCATATTTTAAAATTTTCAGGTTCTAGAAATAAAGTAGATTTAAATTCCTTTACAAAACCTATAAAACTAGTAAGAGATATTCCACAATCTTATTTAGACAGACATAACTATCGTAATAAAAATTATCAAAATAAAGATCAGGAAGAGAGTTCTACTAGTAAAGCAGGTAATAATAATGATGCCACTCAAGGAACAGCACCAACTGATGGAGTAAATAAATTAGATACTTCAAAAATTGCACCATATGGTCATGCTCAAAAGAATAAACAAAATTTATTTAAAAAACGTACCAAACAAGTTTATCTTGGTGCTGATGATTCTAGTCGTGATCAAACTATTCAAGAAATTAAAAAAGAAAAAGAAGCTGAAAGATACCCGTGGTTATTAACTGATTTTGATAATAATATTACTAATACTTATGGTGGTTTATTAGAAGGTGGTCAACATGCAAATTATGTATTGTTTATGTTTGCAGTAAGTTCAAATATTTTTTTTATAAAAAAAAAAAATAAAAAAAATGAAAATAAAAAACTAAGGATAATAAAAAAGCAGTAATTATAATAGAACATAAAAAAAACAACGACAAAAAAAAAAGTAATTTAAAGGAAAAAAAATAACAGTGATAAAGGATAATGATAAAAACAAAAAATATAAATAATAAAATAAAATAAAGTATAATAATATAAGATAAAATATAAAATTGATTTATATAATATATATATATATTTAAGTGTAACAAAAAATTTTTTATATACTCATAATAAAATTAAATATATCTATATATCTAAATTTATATAAATGAAGGATGATGGTTTTAAAGTTATAGAAGCGTCAAAATGGTATAAATTTACCCCCAAATTAACTTATCAAACTTTAACTATTGAAGAAGCTGAAACTAAACTTTCAAAAACTAAAATAGAACAAGACAGATGGATGATGAGAAAAAAGATGAAAGCTGTAAAAATATAATTTATATATAAATATATTATAAATAAATATATCATTGTTTTATTTTATTTTTATTTTTAGTTGTTGTTATTATTCATTACTATTATTCAGATAATTAACAATAATATTATTTAATAAAGGATGAAGAAGAAAAGAAAAAGGATCCTGAAGAAGAAAATGTGGGTGACTTTAAACCAATTGAATTCAAAATTACTGATAGAGATGATATGAGACAAGAGTAAAAATCAAAAAAAAAAAATAAAAATAAAAAATAAAAAAATAAATAATAAAAAAACTAAAAAAAAAATAAAAAAATAAATAAATAAATAATAAATTAAAATAATGAAGGAATGAATAAATAATTACTAATAATAATCAAAATAATGATAATAATAATAATATTATTATTCAGGGAAGATATGGATGATGATCAACCAAAACGAAAATATAATAATATAGATGAAGAAGATTTAGATTTTGATGAAGACTTTCAGGATGATGAAGAACCATTATTTGGAATTGATAATGATGAAGAAACCAGAGAATCAGAGAAAAAACAAAGTGATCAAATTAAGAGTTTTTCAAGAAATGATGAATATTATGAAGAAGATGATGAAAGTGAAAATGAAAATGAAACTAAATTAACCAGTGCAGGAAAGGTAAGTCTTTTTTTTTATTTTAATTTATTTTATTTTAATTTATTTTTATTTTTATTTTTATTTTTTTTATTATTTTTAATAAATAATTATTAAAAAAATAAAAATAAAAAACAAAAACAAAAAAAAAAAAAAACAAAAACAAAAAAAAAAAAAAAAAAAGTATAATAGATAATAATATAATATAAAATATTAATATTAGTATTATTTACTTATATATATATATAATTATTTTTTTCTTTTTCTTTTCTTTTCTTTTTTTTTTTTTTTTAATGGTTTCAATTGTATCTAGGATTTGAAAAAAATTGTAAAAAGAATTGAAAAATCTATCGTATTCGATTCGGATGATGAAAAGAATCCATATGCTAGTGTAATATATATATATATTTAAATATTTATATATTTATATAATCAATATCATT
>JACVTC010000106.1:212500-237500 GCA_016946835.1 Neocallimastix lanati (nom. inval.) | reverse complement strand
TTTTATTTTTAATTTTTTTTTTTTTTTTAAAAAAAACTAATCTTTGAAAATTTATTCGGTCTTGCCAGTTAATATGCTTTCAGCATTCTTGGCAGCCTTGTTAAGATGTCCGTCAATAGTGCTTTGGTTTCTGAGAAGGTAAACTCTAACGAATTTTTCGTAAAGAATTTCAGCACCCTAAAATATATTATTATTATCAATAATATACAGATTTAATATTATTAATTATATTTTTTTTCCATTTTATTGTTAGCAACTTTTTGTTTTATTGAGAAAAAAAAAAAAAAAAAAAAAAAAAAAAAAAAAAAAAACTTTATAAATAGATTAATTTTATATTAATATTTTAATATATCACTTACTCTGAATTGTGGTAAAGATAACCATAAAGTGAAAATACTCTTAAGGAAATAGTAGAAAGAAATCCAACCGAGAATTTGGTCAGAAAAACATTCAATTAAGTGAAGAAAACCAAAAACAGTCCAGTAAGTTAACCACTATTGATATTTTTAATTATCAATAAAGTTTATAATTAATAATTTTTTTTTTTTTATTTTGTCTTTTTTTTTTTTTTTTTTATTTATTCCTTCTTTCTTTTATTATTATTATTATTTATTTTATTTATATAATTATTAATAAAAGTTCATTTACTTGAGTATCATCTGACTTGTCAGTACTTTCAATAGCCTTAAATGAAGCGTATGCTGGGTAAATAAAAGCAATCTTTATTATTGTATTTTAAAATAAATAAATAATAATTATAATATAAAAAAATAATAAAAGTATAATATAAAAATATAAAAATATAATAAAATATATAAGTAAAAGAAAAAAAAAAAAAAATGAAACGAAAAAAAATATTTTAAATTAATATATTTTTCTTCTATTATAAAATAAAATATATAATGAATTTTGTAATATTATAAAACCATTTTTTTTATATTATTATTATTATTTTTTTATTTATTTTATTTATATATATATATATATATTTATTTTTGAAATGACATACTAAAGTAGATAATAAATCACCAAATATATTAAAGAATATAAAGATTGAAATGATAACTGCAAAACCAATAGCAATATAAGTCTTTAATTTTGGAATTTTTGTCTTTTCATCAATTAATTCAAAATATGGAACCTTCTTTAATTCCCTATCGACTTGATCAACATAGTAATTAACCTTTTCCATTTTTATTTTTATTTTTTTTTTTGTTTAGATTTGTTTTGTTTATTTGTTTGTTTAAAAAGCTATTATTCTGTTTTTATTTATTATTATTTATTTATTAATTATTTATTTAATTAATAAATGATATACTAAAATAAAAGTATTTATATAGTAATTTTTTTTTATAATAAAAAAAAAATAAAAAACTAAAAAATAAAAAGAAGTACCTTTTTCTTCTCTTTTATATAAATTTTTTATTTATTTAATTATTAATTTATATAATTATTTAATACAGAATATAATTATTAATATTTTAAAATAATAGATTATTAAAAAAAAAAAAAAAATTTTTTTTTTATTTTTAATATAATTAAATAATTAAATAATTAAAATAATTAAATAAAATTCTTAATAATAATAATAAATAATAAATAAACTTTATTAAAAATATAAAATAAAAAATAATATATAACATATTAATATTATAAATTATTATATATTATATTTTAGATTATATTTATTTTTTATATATAAAGTATATTTATAAGTAAATCATTAATAATTAATATAAAACGAAATTATTGAATTTTTATTAATATTGAATTTTTATTGGAAGATTAATCTTTTTTTTTTTTTTTTTTTTTAAATTTTATAATATTCTTTTTATATATTTTTTTTTATTTTTATTTTTATTTTTATTTTTATTTCATATTTCATAATTACTTAATTATTTTAATATCTTTTTGTCTTTTGATTTTTTATACACTTTATATCTCTATGCACTTCTATTGTTTCTATTATTTTTTAATATGTCTTATTATTTTTATATATTTCACTATGTCTTAACTATTTTTATATATGTTTTATAGGTTTTATTGATTTAAATTACGATATATATAATCAATACTATTTAAATAATGACATTATAATTGGTTTATATACAAATAATTAAAATAAATAATATATCCCATTATAATATTAAATAAAATATAAATTTTATTTTAAAATTTTGATTTTTTTTTTTTTTTTTTTTTAATTAAAGTAAAAAAAGTAATTTTTTTTTTCTTATTAAATATTAAATAGTTATATTTTTAAAATAGAATTTTTTTTTTTTTTAAATCTATATAAATTTAAGAGCAAAAAAAAAAAATATTTAAAAATACATTGATAAAAAAAAAATTAGTATAAAATTTGTACTTTAATTAATTAATAATATTAATAATAAAATTGTAAAATCATCTTTGAATGTATATTTTGATTTTTTTATTTTTAAAAGAAAAAATTATAATTTCAATAGAGTTAGATTAGATTTCGTTTTCTCTTTTCCTTTTCTTTCTTTTTTTTTTTTTTTTTTTTTTTTTGTTTGTTTTTTTTGTTGTTTTTGTTTTTGTTTTGTTTTGTTCTGGTTTTTAATATAAATATTATTAAATAGTTACCATTATATATTTTTAATTTTTAATAAGATATAAAATAGTTTTAAAATATTTTATTCAATATATATATAATTGATTTAATATATATATATATTATAAATTTATTAGTTATAATATTATAATTATATATATTTTATTTTTATTTTTAAAAAAATAATTATCTAAAATAGACATTTTATTTATATAAATTATATATGCAGCTAAAGATCACATCTTAACCTAATTTATTGATAAATTAAATAATTATTCAATGATTTTAAATGTCATCCGTGTAATTTAATTAGGTTAATCGATTTTTTTAATTTTTTTTTTCTTTCTTCCTTTTTTTAATTTTTATAAAAATAGAAGAAAAAAGTTTAAATAGAAAAAAAAATTTTTTTTTTTTTTTTTTGTAAATATTATTTTTCCTTAAAAAAAAAAAAACTTAAAAAAAAAAATAATAAAATGAGAAAGATAAAAATAAAAATATTTATTAATAATAATATTTAATAATAATAATAATAATATTTATTAATGATAATATTTTTATTAATGATAATATTTTTATTAATGATAATATTTTTATTAATGGTAAATATTTAATAATAATAATAATAATAAAAGTCATGTATGGTACAAAATTAGCCTATTGGAATATTTAGAATGGTTAACTTTATCGATAATCATTGAATCTTAATTATAGATATATTTTTTTTTATGTGATTGAATAAATGAAGTCTTAACTGTTTTATTAAACTTTATTTAAAAATAAGAAATAAGATATTATTTAAAAATTTTTTTATTCAATAAACTTTTATTTATACAATTTTTATATAATATATATAATATTTTATATAATTTTGAAACACTAGTTTTTTTTTTTTTTAATAACAAAGAAATAAATTATTATTATTATTGTTATTATTATAGTTTTTTTTCTTAAAAAAAAAAATAAATAAATAAATAAATTATAATTTAAATCAAATATTCAAAAAAATTAATCAAATCTAAATTAATAATATCTCACTAGTATTAAAATTTTTTTTATTTTTTATTTTTTTTCAAAGAAATTTAAAAAAAAAATTTCATATATACCTTTTAATTATTAAAATAAATTATTTATATTAATATTAATGTATCATCCACTAATTTCATCTATAATATTAATAATAAATAATTAATAATTATATAATTCATTAAATAAATAAATATTATATATGTTTAATTAATGAATTATTTTATAACAAATCTTTTTTAATTATTTAAAATAAATAAATAAATAAAATAATAATAATAATAATAATATAAAATAAATGGATGTTTTTAATACTTCAGTATTAATAATTAATAAATAGAAAAAGTATAACAATCATTGTGGCAAATATAAAATTTTAATTATTAAAAAAAAAAAAAAAAAAAAAAAAGATACTTTAATGATAAAAAAAAAAAAAAAAAAAAAAGATTATTTTAATTATAAAAAAATAAACTTTTAAATCTTAATTAGTAAAATATTGTATTTAAGTATAACACATATAAATAAATAAATAAATAATAAGTAAATAAATAAATAAATAAATAATTCAATGTATTTTATCATAAAAACATCAAAACATCTAAAAAAAGAAAAAAGAAAAAAAAAAAACTTTAATAGGATAGGATAATAATTTAAATAAAATTAATATCTATATGTATAGATATATGTATAGATATAAGAAGTCTCTCTTTATTGAAGTCACCATTTTCAGTTCAGTGGTTAATGACCTTAAATCATAATGGCAATTAAAAAGTATTATTAATTAAAAAAAAAAAAAAAAAAAAAAAAAAAAAAACTATTATATGTAAATGGATGGAAGGATGTATTAAATACCTTTTTTTTTTTTTTTTTTTAACCTTAATTTTATTCTTTTTTATTTTTTTATTTTTTTATTTTTTTATTTTTTTTTTCTTGAAAAATAAATATCACTATTAATACAATGGAAATGTAAATGTAAATACTTGAAATAAATGAAAATGTAGATGTAAATGTAAATTTTATTTTAATATTTTTATTTATTTATTTGTTCATTTATTTATTTGTTTATTTATTCATTTAAGATTTAAATGAGGTTGACCCTATTTTAATTAATTTAAGGTTTGGAAAAATCTATGGAATTAATACATAAATAATTAGTTTGTCACTTGTTATCTCTGTTTTTTATATAAAAAAGGAATAAATATACATATAATTATACTTTTATATAACTTTTAGAAAAAAAATAATTTTTTAGTTCATAATACAATAAACATTTTAATTAATACTTTACCTTATATTTATAATTTTAAATATTAAATAGTATATTACTAAAATAAATAGGATATAGTAATATTTAACATAAATAATTTAGTTTTAAAAAAAATTTTTTTTTTATATTTTCTATAAGCTTTCTTTTATCTAATTCAAAGGAAAACATGTTATTTAATGTATTGAAGAAGATATGATTTATTAAATGTATTTTATAGGTATAAATATATTTCAATTAAATTATGTATTATTAAAAAAAAAAAAAAAAAAAAAAAAGGTGACTTTTACTTTTAAGTAAATAAAAGTTAGTAAAATAAAGAAAAGCATTGAGGTTTTTAACAAGAATGAATAAAAATAAATGACATAATTTATAAATTTTTATTATTTATAAATTATTATTAATAAAAAATAATAGTAATAAATAAAATTTTTTATATATTTTCAAAAATAATAATAATAATATATAAAAGGTATCAATACATATTTTCAAAATGATAATAATAATATATAAAATTTATCAATATATATCTTAAAATAATGATGAATAATAATATATAATAATAAGTCATATAAAAGTATATTACAACCAATTATTTATTTATCAAAGATCATATTAACAGGTCAAACCAAAGTATTTTTTTTTTTTTAAAAAAAAAAACTGGTAAGACTATTATTATAGGTATAATTATTGATATAATTTAATATATAGAAATATCTTGTATTGTTTGTTATATATATACATATACATATATATCTATATCTATTTATATATTTATATTGTGGCAAAAAAAAAAAAAAAAAGAATATCACACAGGTTTATGGAGTGATGAAAACTTATTCAGGAACAAAAGTTTATATATATATATATATAGTTTTTTTTTTTTTTTTTTTTTTTATTTTTATTTTTATTTAAATTAATATCTATATATTTTATTTTATATATTATATAACTTTTTATTATTATTATTATTATTATTATTATTATTATTATTATTATTATTATTATTATTATTATTATTATTATTATTATTATTATTATTATTATTATTATTATTATTATTATTATTATTATTATTATTATTATTATTATTATTATTATTATTATTATTTCTTTCAAAAAATTGTTAAAAAGTAATAGTAATATGTGTATTAAATATTCGATAAATGAAATGGTTAAATGTTAAATATATATGTATATATATATAAGCATAATAAATATGAACTATAAATAAAAAGGTATTTATAAGAAATTAATTTTTTTTTTTTATTTATCATTAATATTATTTACTTTCTATATATTATAATATTCATAAATAATAATTTATAAAATAAATTTTATATGAATTAATAAAAAAAAAAAAAATAAGTTAATAATAGTTATTATTATTATTATATTTTATATATATATATATATATATATATATTAAACTAAAAAACTAATAAAAAAAATATTTATATTCCAGAGAAAAAAAACTTTCTTACTAAATATATATATATATAAAATCATCTCCATCTCAAATTTTTCCTATTTAATAAATAAATTCACAAAAAAAATCACACTTTTTTTTTTTTTTTTTCCTTTTCCTTTTCCTTTTCCTTTTCCTTTATCTTTTATCTTTATCTATCTTATCCTATTTACTATTTTTTTTTTTTAATAATATAGATGAATAATGCATTTATATTTATATATATATATTTTTTTTAAATTCGAAATCCTTTTATATTATAATAAAAATATTTTTATTCTAATTCGAAATCCTTTTATATTATAAATTTTAATTAATTTCAAAAAAAAAAAAAAATAAATAAATAAATATTATATATTATATATATATATATTTTGTTTTATTTTATTTCTGTAATGTCTTTAAATATAAATGTTTTTATTTTATTTTAAAATATGGGCACTTCAACTTTTATTATTATTATTATTATTATTTTCATTTCAATTTTCATTTCTTAAATCCTTTTTTTTTTTTTTTTTATTTTAATTATTTAAATATATATATATATTCATATATATTATTTTAATAATTAAAATAAAATATAATTGAAAAAAAAAAAAAAAAAAAAAAAAATTAAAAATAAAAAATAAAAATAAAATAAAAATAATAAATAATAAAGATAAATAAAAAATAAATAATAAAAATAAAAATAAAAAAAAAAAATTAAAATAATAAATAATAATATTATTATTAAAATAATTTTTTTTTTTTTTTTGGTAATGGATATCAATATTTTTTTTTTTTTCCTTTTTTCCTTTTTACTAATATAAAAAAAAATTTTTTTTTAATGTGAAAAATTAAAAATTTTAAATGTTAAAAAAAAATGTTTTAAAAAAAAAATTATATATATATATATAATATATATGTAATATAATATATTTATAAACTTTAAAATTCATATTTGAATATAAGTGGTTAGAAAATTTTTTATTTAACTGGCATAACGTTTGGTCCATTCCCTATTATAATTTTTATAAAAAATATAAAAATATATATTATTAATAAAAAAAAAAAAAAAAATAGAAAAAGAAAAAAAAGGAAAAGAAAAAAGAAAAAAATATATATTTTAATTGAATTTTCCATTTGATTTTTTTTTTTTAAAAAAAAATAATAAAATAAAAATTAAAAATTAAAAAATATATAATTAAAAAAAAAAAAAAATTAAAAAAAAAATTAATTTTTTTTTAATTTGAAATTTGTAGATTTCATATTTTAATTTTTTTTAATTTTTTTTTTATTTTTGTATTTTTTAATTTTTAATTTTTAATTTTTTATTATTACTGTTTTTTTTTTTATTATTATTTTCTATTTACCTGGCAATTTTATCATGCTCGTTTTTATCATTCATGTATTGATTAGCAATACTTGGAACAAGTGGGTCAACTATAATAATAATAACAATAATATTTATAATTAAATAGAAAAAAAAAATACATATTAATTTATTAATTAAATAGAATATTAGATTAATGTATCAAATTTCTCTTATGAATTTCTAAATACATATATAAATTAAAAAGAAATTTTTTTTCTTTTTAAAAAAAAAAAAATTTCAAAAATTAAAAATGATAACAAAAAGGTAAAAAAATAAAATAAAATAAAATAAAATAAAATTAATGATAATGAATTTTGAAATAATTACGTGGATTTGGGTCAGTTAATAATGAACATATAGAAAGTAAAACTTTTGAAATAGTTAATGCTGGACTCCAATTATCCTTTAAGATATCTAAACAAATGGCCCCACTACTGTTAATATTACAATGATAAATTTTCGTACGATAAACAACCTTTGGAGGTTTAAATGGATAATCTTGTGGGAAGTGAATATCAAGGAAGAAAACACCACCAGCATAGGGTGAACCAGCTGGACCCATGATTGTTGAAGACCATTCATATAAGTTATCACCTTTTGGACCGGCACTATTTAAAAAAAATTTTTTTTTTTTAAATAATTATAATAATAATAATAATAAATTAATTTTATCATTAATGATTTCATGAATTTTTTTTTTTATAAATAAAAAATTAAATATATAAAAATTTGAAATTCGAATTTCGAATTAATTTTTAATGTTAAATAATTATTATAAAATAAAAAAAAAACTATTCAAAATCTTTATAAATATATAAAATATTAACATACCTGCAATTACATGGAGGATCTAAACTAATTTCTGCGAGTTCCTTTTGAATACTGTATAAAAATTAAGATAGTCAAAAAAAAAAAAAGGTTAATACCACTTAAAAAATTTATATAAATTAAAATAATAATAATAATAATAATAATAAAATTTATAATTTAATATAAAAATATATATATATATAATATATATATATAAAATTTCAATTTTTTTTTCCCCTAACCGTTTAGCACTACTAGTTAACGCAGGTGAAGAAAGTTTTTGTACTTTTGGAATATAATTAGAAGTAAGTGAACTAGAACCTGATTCCTTTCTCTTTCTACCTCTTGTACTTTTCTTTTCTTCAATTGTGATTACTTCAGAAGTTGAAGAAGAAGAAGATTCAGCAACATTTTCATTTTTTTTAGAATCTTCTTTTTTAGCCTCTTTTTTGGTTTCTTTTTTAGTTTCTTTTTTAGTTTCAACTGAGGTTTTATCCTTAGAAGTAGTTTCTTCAACAATTTCAATTGGAGTTTCTGGAGTAGCTGGAGTTTCTTCCTTTTTACTTTCAACCTTCTTGTTAGTCATGGTATCTTTTATATGTTAAAAAAAATATTTAATATTTTTTATAATAATAAAATTGTTAATTATTTATTAATATATAAATATTTTATTTGTTAAATATTATATTTTATTTAAAAAAAAAAAAATAAAATAAAAAATAAAAATGAAGAATCTTTAAATTATTATATTCATCATTTTGAATCAATTTTTTAATAAAACAAAATTAATTGAAATAATTATAAATATATATGATGATGATATATATCAATAAATTTTTATAATTTATTATTTTTATGTAGATTTATCTTTCTATTTATGAAATTATAAGATAATTCTATTTTTAATCAATCTAATTTTTTTTTTTTTTTTCTTTTATATATTTTCACTTTTTATTTTATTTTATTTTTTTTTTTTTTAATTTTTTCAATATAAATTTTGACATCAAATTTTTCAATTTTAATTATTATTATTATTTTTATTAAAATGAAAAAATAAATAAATATAGATTGATTTAATTTAGTTTTAATGTTATTAAATAGGTGTAACTTTTATATATGTATATAATCAATTAATTATAAATTAATTATAGAATATATTTATTTAAAATAAAATTGATGATTTTTTTTTTTTTTTTTTTAACACATTTATATTTGAAATTCAAATGATTATTTAAATTTACTGTTAAAATATTAATATTCAACTATATAGAATATTCAAAATATAAAATAAAAAAAAAAAAAAAAAAATAAAGATATACATTAATTATATAATTAAATAATATATACCTTTATAATTGTAAAATAAAAATAAATATATAAATATAAAATATTTTTTTTTTTATAAAAAATTAATAAATAATTTAATGAAATACGAAAGAAAAGATTTAACTAATTACAAAACTAAATCTATAATAAATTAAAAATATGAATAATTTTTATTTTTTTTAAAAATATAAAAAAAAATGAGTAATTTATAATGAAGAGAATTAAACTATGTATAAATTTTTTTTGGATAAAATATGATTCAATTCTTTTTTTTTTTTTTTTTTTTATTATTATTTATATATATATCTATATATAAACATATACTAATAAATTTCAAAAAGAAAAGTATAAAGAAAAAATACAAAAAATAAAAAAGTTTTTTTTATTTTTTTTATATATATATATTTGTTCAACAATTTAAGAATAAAAAAAAATAAAAAATATATATAATATTTAATATTTAATATTTATTATCTATTATTATATAATTTATATATATATATATATATTTTTTTTTTTTTTTTTCTGTTGTCGTTCATAATATATATAAAAAAATATTTATATATTATTGATATATATTATAATATATTAAAAATATATAATATAAATTAAATTTTTAATCTATTGAACAAATTTTTTTTTTTTTAATTTTTTCTTATAATTATATAAATATAAATAATTATTATATAAATTTTATTAATTTCATATTATTTTATATTATTTCATATTTAATCGATTAATCGATTAACCATAAAATATATAAAATATGTAAATTAGAAATTTTATAAATTTATAAAAAATATATAAAATATATTAAACAAATATTTATTATACTATTTTATTTTATTTTCAATATTTTTTTACTTTAAAATATATTTAAAATATATATAAAATAATAATAATAATAATAATAATAAAATAATAATAATAAAATAATAATAATAAAATAATAATAATAAAATAATAATAGTAAAAATAATAATAGTAAAAATAATAATAGTAAAAATAATAAAAAATCAAAAAAAAATTAATATTGTATTAAGTATTTATGTTTAATTTAAATAAAATATAAATTTCTATTTTTGTATATAATTATTTTATTTTAATTTTTTTTTTTTTTAATTAAATCAACGGTCTTGTTTTATTTTTTTTTTAAAAAAAAAGAAATCTTTTTATCTTTTTTTAAAGTTTAGTTTTTTTTTATATTATTTAAACTTTATTATATCATTCTCAAGTATATATAAGATATATAGATTGTTCCATCTTTTTTTTTTTTTTTTTTTTTTTTTTTTTTTTTTAATTTTATTATTATTATTATTATTATTTTACTTTATCTTATTTTATTCACTTTCAAAGTAACTTATAATAGATTGTTGAATGTAACATTAATTTAATATTTTTTTTTCTTTTCATATTCTATAGATGATCTATTACTGATTAATGAATGTTTCATCTTATTCAAAATTCTATTTTACTTTATTTTTTTTTATTAAATTTTATTTTACTTGAATAATTTTTATTTTCTCTTCAAATTTCAATTAGGTAATTTTTATAATTGATTTGATGAATGTTCCATCTTTTTCATCTTAACTTAAAATCGTGAAAAAAATTATTTTTATTTTTAATTTCATTTCATTTTATTCTCTTTTTCAAATCCTGTAGTTATTTTATAATTGATTGTTTGTTAAATGTTTTATATTTTTCAAAAATTTTCATTTCATTCTCTTTTTAAACTCCATTATTAGTTAATTTATTATTGATTATTATATTCTCCAACTTAGAATTTTATTATTATTTATTTTATTTAGTTTAATTTTTATTCGTTTTTCTAACTTTCTAATTTATAATTGATTATTAAATGATCTATATTTTTCAGCGTTTATTTTATTGTATATTCTCTTTTTAAACTCCGTAGGTGAATTATAATTGAATGATGAATGTTCCATCTTATTTAGCTTTTTTTTATTTTATTTATTTAATTTTATTATTATTATTATTATTATTATTTTATTCTCTTTTTAATTCTAAAGATATTATAGAACCAATTGCTGAATCTTTTTTTTTTTTTTTATTATTATATTTTCAAACTTTAGAAATAATTTATAATCAATTATTGAATGTTCCATCATATTTAAAATCTTATTTCTTTTTTAAACTCTTTGAATTCAATAGTTATTATAAACCATTAATTATCATCAAATAAATAAATAAATAATTAAAAAAAAAAAATATCACTAAATTTTTAAATCGATTTATAGCTATATATGCTAATATAATTTATTCTTAAATCATAAAATACAATGATTTTGATGTATTCTCTAAATTCATTATATAAATGTATATAGAGATAATTTTTTTTATTCTTAAATTGATATCTATTCATAATTAAAAATAACAATTTTTTTTATTAATATAATACCTTATTTAATAATATTATGAATGTTTATATCTAATACATATCTAATTAAAGTCATCGAGTTTTCTATATTCAATATTATTTAGTTAAAAGAAAAATAATAATAATAATAATAATAATAATAATAATAATAATAATAATAATAATAATAATAATAATAAGTTTCATCTAATCTCATTAAATTTTGTATTTTTTTTTTTATTCTTATATTTTATTTTATTTTTTTTTTTTTTTTTTTTTTTTTTTTTTTTTTTGCTATATATATATCTAAGATAAAATTCAACAATCTATGGAATTATTATTATTATTATTATTATTATTATTATTATTATTTTAATGCGTATATCATATTTTTATAGATAGTATTTTTTTTATTATTATAATTATTATTATTATTATTATCATTATTATTATTACTATTTATTTCTATTTTTAAATGAATATATTTTCAAAAATAATATATATATATATATATATATTTAGAACGTTTAAATGTATATAATAATAAATATAATTATATATATATCTATATTTTTTTTACCAATTTTTAAATATGTTCATTATTATTATTATTATTATTATTTTTATTTTTATAATTTTATATGAAGATATATAATTAAACTTTATAATTTTTTATGAGTTTTTTTTTATAATATATATTATGATTAAAAAGGTATTTATAATATCTGTATAAATAATATTATTTATCATTTATTATTTATTACCATTATTATTATAAATATAGAATATTAATGAAATTTGTTAATAAAAAAATTACCTTTTACCTATATTTAGTTTTAATAATATAATGGTTTGTATTTAAATTTTTTTTTTTTCCTTAAAAAAATTTTTTTACTTACTTAATTATCGATCTACAGATATGTTTAAATAAAAATAATAATAATATATATGTATATATATAATTATTGATTTGTTTGGTTTTAATTTTGTTTAATATAAATTAATAGTTATTATTAAAGATTTATAATGTAGATGTAGATAATTATTAAAAGATGACCAATTAAGTTATAATAATATGAATAATAATAATAATAATAATAATATTTCTATCCAGTATTATAAATTATTTTTATTTTTATGTTTCATTATAATATGGTAAGTCTTTATATATTATATTAATATAATAAAGTCATAGAATTTTTTATTTATTTAATTTAAATATTTTTATTTTTTATTTTTTTTTTATTTTTATTATTATTTTTTTTTAAATATATATATATATATATTTTAATATTTGATCCTAATTATTTATTAATTCAGATATAATTCCTTTTTTTTATTTTATTTTTTTTTATTTTATTTTTTATATTTTTTTTTTTTTTTTTCATAAAAAAAATTTTTATTCATTATAAATTTATTTAATGGATGGGTTAAAAATATCATAATTCAATTTATTATAAATTTATATAAATATCTTGGTTAGTTTAATTTTTATATTTGTAAAAACTAATAAAAAAAAATAAAATAAAAAAAAAATCATTTAGTTTTATTTTATTTTATTTTTTATTTTTTATTTTAGTAATTTTTTATTTTTTTTTTTTAAACTAATTATTTATACTTAAATATTATATGTATTACATATTTATTTATGTATTATTAATATGATAACTATAAATTAATATATAATAAAAAAAAAAAAATAATAATAATAAAAAAAAAATAATAATAAAAAAAAAAAAAAAAAAAAAAAAAAAAAAAAAAAAAATATCTTTTCTATTATAAATATTATCAGTATTATACATATATATAAAAATTGAATGGTTTAAAATTATTAATATAGTTTAAAATAAACTGATTGAATAATTATATATCAAAAATATTTAAATCTTTTTTTCACATATTATATATATATAAAATAAGTTCAAAGTATAATTAGAATATGTGTGAAATCAATGATAACATTAATAAGTGTAATATAATCTATTTATGAAGTTTGTAAAAATATAGGAATTTTTATATAATTCTTTTATGATATAATTTATTGTTTTATTGGTAATAATAATAATAATAATAAAATAATAAAAAAAGAAGGAATGATTAATAATATGCCATTAATTATTATTATATATATTAATAAAAAGGAAAACTAATAAAGGTTTCATTTGAATTCACTTAATAAACATTCACATATATATATACTTTAACCAAAATTGTTTGTATATATTTGAATTTATAAAGTCCTCAATTTTTTTTTCATACTCTTTAAAAAAATATTAACTAAAAACAAACAAAAGAAAATATTATTAATAGTTTATTTTTATATTCCTGATATATTTAATATATTTTTATCTAATTATTTATATTTATTGTGTAAAATACCATATGTATTATTATGAAAGTGATATAATTATAAATACTATAAATTAATATATAATACAAATTTAATATAAAAAGTATATTAAAATCCAAAATAATATCTCTTTCATTATAAATATTATAAATATTATTATCAATATTGGTTTAAATACAAAAGAAAAAAACTAAAAAAAAAAAAAAAATTTTGAAGGATAAATAAAATTATTATTAATAAATAATTAAACCAAATGAATAATTAAAAATCAATATTTTTTTTTATAAAAATAAATATAAATAAAAGCTTAATTATAATTTATGTGTGAAATCAATAATAACATTAATAAGTGTAGTATAATTTATGTTTGAAATTAACTAAAATTGTTCCTAGTTCCTTAATATTTGTATTTATAATATTGTCAATTATTATTATTTTTTCTTTTTTATTTTTTTTAAAAAAATTAATAGTAGCATAAAAAAAGAAAAGAAAAGAAAAGAAAAGAAAAAGGAAATATAGTTTATTATAATTTTTAATTGATTTACTATTTTAACTAGTAGTTTAGAAACAAAAAACAAAAAACAAAAAAAAAAAAAAAAAGATATAAACTAATTATATAAATTTGATGGGTTTCTTTAATAGAATATGGAATACCATGATATATATCTATTTTTTCACTAAATGTAAATTTTTACAAATCGCTTTATTTGTTTAAATAAATATTAATATATTAATTATAGATATGAAAAAAAAAATATATATATATATATATATATATTTATATTTTCAATATATAAGATGATAAAAATCAATCACATCTTTTTAAACAAAAAATTATGAATAATTGATATAAATAATAATAAAAAAAAAAATAATTTATTAAAAGAAAGTAATTTTTCTATTGACATTTCTTTTCCATTAATAAGGAATAAATTAGTATATCTATATAAAAATTAATTTAAAAGATATATCATTCTCTTAGATCAATGAATACTTTACCATAATACCATAATATTTTCAAAAAAAAAAAATTTTTTTTAATTTATGAATGTGTATTATAAGATTCCATTTATTTAAATTCTTTTAATTTTTAATAAAATTTTTTTTATTTGATTCCATTTATTTTAAATTCTTTTAATTTTTAATGAATTTTTTTTTTTATTTTAAACTATTATTTTTTAATTTCCTCTTAATTATCTTAATTCATATTATTATTTTTGTCCAAATTTGAAAAAATCATTTTATTAATGAATAGAATTTATTATTTTTCTTTTTCAAATTTAAGTTTAATAAAAAAAAAAAATTATTAATTTTAAAATTTTGGAAATTAAAAAAAAATTTCAAATTACAAATTTATTAATAATTAATAATTAAAAATAATTAATAATTAATAATAACTAATATGTTAAATATCATAGTTACATAGTTACGTGTTTAATTAATTATATTTTGTATTATACTATATTATTAATTGTAAAATGTTTTTATTCAATAGTATAATACAGCGTAATACTAAATGTTACTAATAGTGTTAGATTATAATAGAAAAATAATTATAAATAACAAGTATTGACCTATTCATTTGAGAGTAGGTCTTTGAATAGGTCTTTCTTAAAGTAAAAACAATAAAATAAGTTAATAAATAAAGATATAATAAATATTATGTATCATTTCTTATAATCACTTGTGATTAATATAAGCTTTTTTTTTTTAAATTATTAAACTTTAGTTGACTAAAAAAAATATTATTTTAATTATATAGACTGATAATGATATGTTATTTTAAAAATTTTTATAGTAGTAAAGAATATATTCATTATATAATAATATATATATATTTTATATCAGTAGTATTACTATCACAGAATAATATAAAATAATATAAAAGAGAATAAGGTTTCAAGACTCCTTTAATGTTTATAATTTTATCTTTTTTTTTTTTTTTTTAATTTTAATTTTAATTTTATTTTTAATTTTATTCTTAGGTAGCATTTAATTTAATTAAAAAAAATTTTTAGACATAAAAGATAGGAAAAAAAAATTATTTTATAATATTTTTTATTTATCATTTATACTTTTAATTACTTAATTATTAAAACTTTAATGATATTTAAAAAAAATATTTTAATAAAAAATAGGAATTTTGATATATTAATAATAAAAATTATAATTAATGCCTAAAAAATAAGAAATTTATATATAATAATAGCTATAAAATTATTTTATTTTATTTTATTTTTTATTTTTTATTTTTTATTTTGTAGTTTTTATTAAAAAATTTAATAATTAAAAATTAATTATTGAAATATTTAGAAAATATAAAATTTTATTTATTTAATTATTTTAAATAATCTCATATCTTATTGAATATTTTAATATATTTAAAAAAATATATATTTTTCTTTTATATTTTTAAAAATATATATAAATGAAAAAAATTATATAAATTGATCAATGGTATCTTACATAGTATGGTTGATATTAATGCTATTTTTCCTCTTTTATTCTTTACTGAAGTATAAGTAAAAATCTTCATTTGCTATATTATATATATACATATCCAATTATTAAAAATTTTATTTTATTTTATTTTATTTTTTTATGGTACTTTAATTTATATATATTTATATAGATATATAGATATGTATAATAAATTGTTACAGTCGCACGTTCTTTTTTTTTATTTTAATTTTTATTTTAATTTTTATTTTTATTTTTATTTTTAATTCAGGTGTATATCATTCAATATATTCATTTCAATTACATTTTTATTCATTTGATATAGCTAAATATATTATGAATTGAAATTTTAAATTAATTTTTAATATAAGTTTTGTCCAAAAAAGGAAAAAAGATATTATATTAATTTAATAAATGAATGTTAACTCAATGTTAACTCAATAGAAATAAATAAATAAAAATTCAAATGTTAATATATGCTAATACATCAAAAAAGAAAAGAAAAAAATTTATAATAAATAATAAATAATTAAATAATTGAATCATAAATAATAAATAATGAATAATAATATATAAATAATAATTAATTGAATAATAAATAATAAATAATGAATAATAATATATAAATAATAATTAATTGAATAATAAATAATAAATAATAAATAATAAATAATAAATAATAAATAATAAATAATAAATAATAAATAATAAATAATAAATAATAAATAATAAATAATAAATAATAAATAATAAATAATAAATAATAAATAATAAATAATAAATAATAAATAATAAATAATAAATAAGTAATAAGTAATAATAAATAATAAATAAGTAATAATAAATAATAAATAATAAATAATAAATAATAAATAATAAATAATAAATATTAAATAACAAATAATAAATAATAAAAAACAATAATTTATTAATAGATAATAATATATGAATAATAAATAATAATATATGAATAATTAATAACAATCGTTAATAATAATATATGAATAATAAATATATAAATAGAATTAAATACTATGTGAAATGTTTTATATCATAGTTCATTTTTAAAGTAATTAACTATATATTATCAATATTACTAATTATTATATTATATTAATTATATTAAATATTATATCATTGGTTTACTTGATCAGAGAAAAGAGTTTAAAAGCATAATTTAATATTTTGGATATGGTTGAAATTATATATATATTTATATTTATTTATTTACTTATTTATTTATTTACTTATTTATTTATTTACATACATTTATTTATTTATATACATTTATTTATTTATTTATTTACATATATTTATATTTATATTTTAATTTTTTTTTTTTTTTTTTTTTTTTTTTTTTTTTTTTTTTTTTTTTTAGAAAAGCCTTAAATTAAGACTCTTTGAATAGATTTTTATATGAATTAATTAGCCACAACAATTCATATAAAACTAATAACTGTTAAAAGAGAAAAAAAAAAAAGCAATTTATATATTAATTTATTACTTTCTTTCCTTTTTTTTTTATTTTATTTCTTTTTTATATTATTTAAATAATTCTTTTTTATTCATATTTTTAAATTACTATAAAAATTTCATTTAATTTATGGAGTTTTTACATTTTCTAAAATAAAAATGCGAAAGTGTAAGAAAAAGAAAATTAATTGAAACATCCAATTTTTTTTTTAAAAAAAAATAATAAAAAGAAATTTAATTTACTTTTATGCAAGTTTTGTTTATGTCATGATGATTTTAATATATATTTTTAAAAGTAAAAACTTTCAATATATATTTATATAATGCATATAAAATATATTTCTTTTGATTAGAGTTTATTATAAAAAGTATGAATAAAATTATAACACCTTCAAAGATTCAAACTATCCCTTTGAAAAATATAAATTTTATTTATATAATCACAAAAAACAGTTTACATCTGATTCTTTAAAAATTCGATTATATGAAAAGTATTCACATCAATGCACAGTAGTATAGCTTTACAAATTAACATGAGAAATAATAATTTAATCCTCTTTTATTTTTTATTTTATTTTCTTTAATTTCTTTATATTCATTATTATTTCTATATAAGCTATTCTACTATCTCTCTACACTTTATTTTCTTATCTCTTAATATTAGTAATCCATTTACTTTTTAAAATTTTTTATTTTCCTTTTTTTTTTTAATCTTTTGTTTTTAAAGTTAATTAATTAATATATTAGTATATATATTAAAGTATATTATGTTCAATACATTTCATTTAATGGGCTATAGAAATAAATTTTTTTTTTTTTTACAGAGTTAAATTAAAAATTTTTAATTTTAATTTAATATAAAATAGAATATATAATTAAATATATTCAACTGAATTATTTATTTCAATAGATACAAATATTGAAATATAATAATTAAATATAATAACTATATATTAATCATTTGGTGAATCATTAATAAAAATAAAAAAGAATTTTTATATAATAAATAATTAAATTAATAATTCTTTTATTTTTATTAAATTAATTAATAATAAATAATAAATTATAATTAATAGTAAATATTAATAATGATTGTAATGGATAATAAATATTAATAATAAAAATAAGTAATAACGTAAAGAAGAATACAACGAAGAGTAAGAATGTAGTTTTAGTAATACTATAAAAAATTGAATTTATAATAATAAGTAGAAAAACATTGTATTTTTAATAGTAATAATAAATATAAATAAATTTAAATTATTAATTATTCAATGAAATAAAAAATAATAATTATATCTATTATTATTGTTTAAATTTACAATTTTTTTATTTTTTGCTTTTATACAGTATCAAATATTTAAATATTAATATATCTCCAATTATAATCTATAATTATAAAACATTACTGAATGTAATTAATATGTCGTAGACAAAGATAGAATAAAAGTTCTATTCCAAATCATATTTTTAACCTCTATAATAAAGTGTTTTTTTTTAATATTATTTTAACTCTTTTTTTTTTTATATATTATTATTATTATTTCTATCATAGTATTTTTTTTTATATATAATTTAATAAATATTTAAAATATGAAAAATTAAAAACTAAAAAAATTTTAAATCTCATTTTTTGTTTTTTCTGTCCTTTTTTCTTATCATATATTATTTTATATACTTACCATAGATATCATTATAATCTAATATACACTAAAGCATATTTCTTTTAGTTTTAATTTTATTTTTATTAAATATTACCTAAAAAGTAAAAAAAAAATTTCCAAGATTATTTATTTATTTATTAATATATTTATTCATTTATATATTATTTATTTATTTATTTTTTCATTCATTTATTATTTTATTTATTATATTATTTATTTATTTATTTACTTATTTACTTATTTATTTAATTTTTTAGAAAAGAAAAAGTTATTTTCTAATGAATAATAATTAAATTCAACTTTTTTTTTTTTTTTTTTTTTTTTTTTTTTTTTTCAAGTATTAATATAATTATTATATAAAATAATTAAAAAAAAAAAGTCTTATAATATTCTATTTTATTTCCTTATTTAAAAAAAATAAAAATGTTTTTTTTTTTTTTTAATATAAATATAAAAAATTTTTCTAAAAAAATTTTTTTCTTTTTTTTCTTTCTTTCTTAATTTAAAGAATAATTTAATTTTTTTAATAATAATAATAATAATAAAAATAATATTTTTTTATTTTTTATTTTATTTTATTTTATTAAAAGTAAAATATTTAAATAATAATAAAAAACAATATTGAAATATAAAATTTTTATATATTTTAATTTTTTAATGGTTTAAAAATAAAAATAAAAAAAAAAAGTTTAAATCTTTATTGCATATAGAAACTATATATATGTCAAAAACTCAACAGGTGCCATAGAAGTATTTAAAAGACAAATACCCAAAAAATACAAAAGAAGTTTAAATAAATTCTTTAACGTTTTGAACTGTAACAGTATATAAATATATAAAGAAAAGTTTAATAACTAAAGAAATTAAAATAATTAAAAATCGAAACTCAGAAGTCTTACTACACACCTATGAAACTAAATATCCTAATTTTAATATATTAAATATTAAATATATATATATATAATTTTTTTTTTTTTTTAAGAAATAAATAATATAAATTATTTATTTTAATAAATATAAAGGAAAGAATAGAAATATTCTATATATATCTTTGAAGACCTTTATATTGTAAATAATTAATATTTAATTATTTTTTTTTTAAAAAAAAATACTATTATATATATATGTATTTCTATTTTTTTACATTAACGAAAACACTACAACCAAGAAAAAAATAAAAATAAAAGTAAAAATAAAAATAAAAAGTAAAAATTGAGTTTAAATAATATATATTAGTTTAAAATAAATTCATTTAACAAATAAGCAAAAAAAAAAATAAAATAAAAGAATAAAAAATAATTATAATAAACGATAAAAATAAAAATAAAAATAAAAATTCAAAGAATAAATAATTATTTTTTTAAAAAAAATAGAAATAATTATAAAATAAAAAATTATTAAATTCCAAAACTATAATAATAGTAAAAATAATAATTAAAAAAAAAAAATAAAAAAATCGTTTATTTCAAAAAAAAAAAAAAAAAAAAACCATTAAGTTTAATAAAATAAAATAAATTAGTAAAAAAAATATAAAGTAAAATTTAATTATATAAAAATATATATTAATTAACTTCAAAAATATATATTAAAGATTTTATATAAAATAAAAAGGAAAATAAAAACTAATAATAAATAATTGATTTATTATTAAAAAATAAAATAATTATTAAAAAAATTAAATAATATTCAAAAAATAATTTTATTAACGAATAAAACAAACGCTAAATAAGAATTCAAAATTAAAAAAAAGTTTTCTAAATCTTTAAATATTAATATTTTTTTCTTTATTAAATATTTAAATAGTTTTTTTAATTATACACTTTTTTTTTTTTTTTTTTTTTTATACTTTCATTTGATAATTTTATATAATCTTTTATTTTTTTTTTTATTAAATTTTAAATCTTTTTTTTTTTATTAAAAATTATATATATATATTATTTAAATTTTTTTTTAAATATATATATTTAATAAAAAAAAAAAATTTTTTTTTCTTATTTTTTAATTTTATGTAAAAAACTATTTTTATTTTTCAAAAAAAAAAAAAAAAAAAAAAAAAAAAAAAAAAAAAAAAAGAAAAAAAAATATTAATATAGAAGTTTTTCTTTTAAAATATTTGAAAACTTAAAATATATAAACAAGCAAATAAATCAACCTACCAACCAAAAAAAAAAACTAAACAAACAAAATAAAATAATCATACAAATTTAATAAATATTAATACAATTATTAAACTTTTTTTTTCTTTTTTTTTAAAAAAAAAAAAAAATGGAAGCTCCATACGTAAAAAATAAAATACCTCTTTCTGAACCTCAAAAAAAATCATTGTCTGTGGATAATACTATTACTAAGAATGAGGTAATAGTTGAAAATGATAATTATATTAGTAGTAATAAATGTGAATATGATGGTTATACTTCCAATGAAGAAGCTTTCTATCAATCTTCATGTGATGATCTTATTAATAATGAAGAAAATTTTGAATTATTAAAAAATGAAGATAATTTACCAAAATCTACTATTGATAATAAAAATTCAATTGGGCCAAAAGTTGAAAAAGCAGAATCAAATATAAATGAAGGTATTACCGAGCCCATTGAAATTAAAAAAGAAGAAGAAGAAAGAGAAGAAAATAATCAAGTGAAAAAGGATGAAGAATATCAACTTCAACTTCAAAGTCAAAATCAAAGTGTTCTCAATGTAAAAAATAGTATGACTATCATGTCAGATGACCATTCTACTCCACTTCTTAATAAAAAAAAGAGTAGTAGTAGTGGTAGTGGTAAAAAATTATCTAAATTTCCTAAACATAAACAATCCTATGTTAAAATTTATTTAAAATTAAAAGATAAATTAAATACTAAAGCTAAAAAGTCCCTATCAAAATCTAAGTCTAATAAAAGTATGAATCATCCACAAGAGTCACCTATTTATAATGATTCACCCTCATCTACTAATTTTACTCATCAAAACAATGGAAATGAAAATGAAAATCTTATTGTTGATGATGCACATGTGAACATTGACGATAATCATCAACTTTTCTCCAATCAAAATGATATTTCTCAATTAAATGAAACTGATATTAGAGAAATTACTGTTGTTAATGCAGATGGTGAAGCTATTCTTTTACCGACTAGAAAAAGAACGGATAGTTTACCTCGTCCATTTGGTGCAAAAGTAAAACGTAGTTTTTCCGAAAAAACTGATTCAACCATTACTCCAAAAAAATTAAAAAACAAAGAAATTACTACCAATATTATTGATCAAAGCCAAAATCCTAATAATCTTACGTCTTCCGAAGGTGAATCTAGACCTCAACTAGAATCAGAACCAGAACCAAAAGAAGATAACTATGTTAGTATTATTGTTCCAAATGATATTGATAAAAGTGTTTACAATATAAATGCCGACGTTATTGTTGTTGAAAGATCTCAAGTTGATCCAGAAGATATTCCAATTAGAGAAGAAGAAAAAGAAAAAGAAAAAGAAGTAGAAGTAGAAGTAGAAGAAGAAAAAAAAGAAAATAATGTTGATTCTTCTTCTCCAATGGATATCGATGAAAAAGAATTAAAAATAGTCGATGGTCCTATTAAAGAAAAAATTAATGAAAATATAGTAGATAATGTTAAAGAGGTTAATATTAATCATGAAAAAAGCATTACTGATAATAAAGAAAATAATAATGAGGTAATTACTAATTTTGAAGAAGTTAGTATTATTGTTCCAAATGATATTGATAGAAATATTTACAATATAAATGCCGAAGTTATTGTTGTTGAAAGATCTCAAGTTGATCCAGAAGATATTCCAATTAGAGAAGAAGAAAAAGAAAAAGAAAAAGAAGTAGAAGTAGAAGAAGAAGAAAAAGAAAATAATGCTGACTCTTCTTCTCCAATGGATATCGATGAAAAAGAATTAAAAATAGTCGATGATCCTATTAAAGAAAAAATTAATGAAAATATAGTAGATAATGTTAAAGAGGTTAATATTAATCATGAAGAAAACATTATTGAAAATGAAGGAAATAATAATGAGGTAATTACTAATTTTGAAGAAGTTATTATAAAGGATGAAAAAGATGCTAATAATGGATCGATTAAAACAAATGAAAATCTTAAAGTAGTAGTTATCGCTCCTCCTTCACCATCTCCTTCTTCTTCTCCTTCTCCTTCTCCTTCTCCTTCTCCTTCTCTTTCTTCACCTACACCTACTCCTAATCCACCTACACCTACTCCTAATCCACCTACACCTATATCTAATCCACCTACTCCTACTTCTAATCCTCTTACTCCTACTTCTGCTTCCATTTCTACTCCTCAATCTATTTCAACCCCTAGCGCTAATTCAATACATATTACCGTTACTACTGCTCCTACTCCCACAGAAACAAATACTGCTATAGAAGAAAATAACACTATAAATCAATCTAAAGATCATCATCAAACCATTGTAACTTCACCAGTAGTAGAAAATCATGAAGTAAAAAATGATAATATGACCACGTCATCTATTGAAGCTTCTAAGAAGGATAATACTAGTTATATTGATTTCTCTGAAAAGAAAGAACTTCATGATCCTCATGTGGTTTTTGTTTCAAAGGAATCTGTTCCTATTCAAGAGGATGAAGTTATTGGAGCTGGTATTTCTATGGTAAAGCCATTCCATCCAGATCATGATTTATCAAATACTTTCATCGATGATACTTCCAAAAATGAAAATGAACATAAACATTCTACTTTATCCAATGAAGAATTAATTGAAAATTCCATGATAGAAAAGAATTTACCACCATTACCAGACACGTCAAGTAAGTTTTTAAATAAATAAATAAATAAATAAATAAATAGATAAGTATATAT
>JACVTC010000106.1:155000-202500 GCA_016946835.1 Neocallimastix lanati (nom. inval.) | reverse complement strand
ATTATTTAACAAAGGTACGAAATATTTCTTTTTTTTTTTTTTTTTTTTTTTTTTTTTTTTTTTTTTTTTGATAAAAAAAAAATCACATCCATATCTTAAGTAATCAACAAAAAATCAAAAAAAAAAAAATCAAAAAAAAAATATATATATATATATATATATAATCGGTAGATAGAGGTACCAATACTATATATCATCTTTATGTGTAATGACATTAAAATATCTCAATGTCTGATGGTATGAGAAAAAAAAAATAAACCTTTCTTTTTTTTTTTTTTTTTTTTTTATTTTTTAATTTTTGAAAATGATTAAATTTTACATTTTTCAGAAAACTAATATTAATTAATTCACCTTTGATATTATTAACATTTAAGTGATCAAAGAGTAAAAAATTAGAGTTATCATTATTTAGTTTGTTTAAACAATTATAGACTTTTAAATAGTAGATTCAAAAAATTTTAAGTTTATTTTTTAAGTTAATACAATATAATACGGTATAATACAAAATTTTAAAAAAATTTATATATTGTATAATTAGAGTTTTAAATAATTTTTTCAAATTTTCTTCAACTGATAATAATTTATAATTTTATTATTATTATTATTATTATTATTATTGAATTCGTATTATTAAATCTGTTCATTTTATTTATTTGTTTATATTTTTTTAAAATTCCATCTGTATTATTGAATATGTTTAATTTATTTATTTTTTTCTAAAAGAAAAAATAAATAAATTAAACATATTCGTTATTATCTAAAAGATAATAAAAAAAAAAAAAAAAAAAAAAAAAAAAAAAAAAAGAGTTTAATTCTTTGTAATAAAAATGAATTTTATCATTAAATATATTTTACAATAGTAGTAGTAGATATTAATTTTTAAAAGATTTTAAATTATCAAAGTATCTATTGATTTTCTTTTTCTTATGATATAAGAATTCAATAAAGACTCTTTTTCTTCTTTTAATAGTAAAGGAAATTGATAAATTTCAATTATTTTTTTTTTTTTTTAAAAAAAAATCCTTGTTTAATTATATTATTAAATATTTAATTTAAAAGATACCTTTTTAATTATAATCTATGTATATGCCATAGTGTTTAATGTAATTGTATTATATTGTTATAAATTGGAGAATTTTGGCTCTTACTATTCCATTATATATTATTATATTAAACTTTGTATTACATTTATTAATTAAATATTATTTAATGTTATACTAACATATTTATTATAATTTTTATTATAATAATATATTTTTATTTCTTTATACATATATATATTTATATTTCTTTTTATAATAAAATATATTTAATATACTATATTTATAATTATATTTATAAAAGATTAAAATTTTATTTATTGTCCCTGGAGAGAAAGAAAGGAAAAAAAAAAAAAATTAAATTTTCAAAAATTAAATTTTACAAATTAAATCTGAATATTTTCCTTTTATAGAAAAATATTATAAATCTGTATTAACAATTGAAAAATGGCGTCAAAACTTTTAAAACACTTTAATGGAAAATAATGTACAAGATAAAAAATTATATATAGTCCTATGGAAAAATAATAGAATGAGGAACAATAATTTTATCAATTCTGATTGTATTACAAACCATCAATTGTACTATTAATAATAAATAATAAATAATAAATAATAAATAATAAATAATAAATAATAAATAATAAATAATAAATAATAAATAATAAATAATAAATAATAAATAATAAATAATAAATAATAAATAATAAATAATAAATAATAAATAATAAATAATAAATAATAAATAATAAATAATAAATAATAAATAATAAATAATAAATAATAAATAATAAATAATAAATAATAAATAATAAATAATAAATAATAAATAATAAATAATAAATAATAAATAATAAATAATAAATAATAAATAATAAATATTAAATAATAAATAATAAATAATAAATAATAAATAATAAATAATAAATATTAAATAATAAATAATAAATAATAAATATTAAATAATAAATAATAAATAATAAATATTAAATAATAAATAATAAATAATAAATAATAAATAATAAATAATAAATAATAAATAATAAATAATAAATAATAAATAATAAATAATAAATAATAAATAATAAATAATAAATAATAAATAATAAATAATAAATAATTAAAATAATAAATATTAAATATTAAATATTTTATAATAACAAAATTACTAGTAAAACCTATTTTTTTAAAATCTGAAAAAATTAATAGAAAATATTCAAAATATTATTTCAATAAAAATAAAATAAAATAAAATAAAATAAAAAAAAAACTAATTATTAAATAAAAACTACACCTAATAACATATCAATGAAAAAAACCTTTAGCAGATAATTCATATTACATATCAATTATGATATTTAATCAATCCAAAATCACATTAAGAGAATATTTCAAAATGGGATTAAATAGCATCTTCCTACACAGGTAATTCCAAAAGTGATAATAATAAATTAATTTACTGATGTACTTCTTTGTACTATAGTTTAAAAAAAATTGAAATATTAGTTATAGTTTAATAGAAGAAAATTACAAGATAAATATTTATTATTCAAAAAGAGGATTAAAAATATATAATCTCTTCAGTTATTGAATTTTTCACACTAAAATAAGAAATGCTAAATAATATTAAATAATTTATTGTTATTTGTATTTCTGTCTATTTATTTATTAAATAACATAGTTAATACATAGTAAATTTTATTTATTTCTTAATCATAGTTATTTTATTATCTTTAATAAAAGGTAATTAATTAATGTTATTATTTATTTAATAATTGTTTTATTATCTTTAATAAAAAGTAATTAATTAATGTTATTAATTATTTATTATCTTTAATAAAAGTAATTTTATTTTTTATCATTTAATGTAAAATATAAATTATTTATTATTTATTATTTATTATTATTTATTATTTATTTATTTATTTATTTATTTATTTATTTATTATTTATTTATTCTTATTAACATAAATCCAAAAATCCAAAAATGATAAAAACTATTCAATAATAAATAATAATAAATAATTAATATTAAATAATAAATAACTAAAGTTTATTAACTACTATAATCATATTAATAATTAAAAATTAATTATTTTTATGCACAATTGTAAATTTCAAAATAAACTATTTTAACTTTTATTATTTTGTATTAATTTAATACTATTCTTTTATATTTAATTATATTTATATATATGTTTATTTCTTTTAATTATTATATTGTATTTCATAATTTATAACTCTTTCCATAAAAGGAAATATTTTAACTATACGTTTTAAAAAAATTTTTTTTTATAAATTTTTGATATTTATTAAAATGCATAATAAACAGAATATTAAATATTTATTTATACTATTTATATTTATATTATTAATAGTTTCTATTTAAAAAATAACAAAACAAAAAAAAAAAACCCTTCTGAATAATATGAATATTGCTTATATTATTATTAACAAAAAGATGAACATTACTTATATAAATATTAACGAAAAGCGATAAATTATTTAAATATTTTTTCTTTTCATGTATTAAATACTATAGTAAATTATAATTAATGATTATATAAATAAAATTCATAATATCTATGGATAGTACGTATTCATTGTTTATATAAATAGATTCTCGTTTTTTTTTATATTTTATTTAATATAATATAAATGGGAATAATTAAATTAATTATCTTATTTGCTTTTAGCCAATACGAAACCAGTAACCAACATTTGTACTACATTTTTCACCAATGAGAATCAATGGATACATATCTTATTATTTACAAAAAAAAAAAAAAACCAAACAATATATAATTTAGTTATTAAAGTTAATTATTTCCCTAATTTAAGAAAGAAACTTTAAAATATATTAAAAATACTAATGAATATACCAAATAATAAATAATATAAATTATTTTGGTATATATAATTTGTAGATAATTATTCCTCTTTTTTTCTTTTTTTAGCTCGAACATTAATAAAATTTAAATATAAAGTCTGAAATTATTAATAATTGACTTTATATTTAAATTTTATAAAATTAATTTCAAACTTTTTTTTTTTTTTTTTTTAAAGATTCTTTATTATTTAATAATTATTATATTGTTAAAATCTTCAAATATAAATTCATCATTTTAATTAAATATTGTAATTATAAAATATAATAGATGATTAAACTTAATAATATTATATTAATTACAAAGTTTAATTATCTATTATATTTTATATACAATCTTTTTTTATTCTAGATTGTAAAAAAAATACTATAATTTTATTTTATTCTGGATTGCAAAATTTATATTTTATTTTATTTAAAAATATCAGATTAAAATAGAAAAATAATAAATATAAAATATGCAATCCAGAATAAAATAAAATTATAGTATTTTTTTTACAATCTAGAATAAAAAAAGATTGTATATAAAATATAATAGATAATTAAACTTTGTAATTAATATAATATTATTATTTTATTCTATTTCTATCTACTCTGAATTGTAACAATTATTTTCATTATTTTTTTTAAAAAAAAAAAGCATTACAATATTGCATTTAATGGATAGTTATAATTTTTAGTATATATGAATTACTTTATAATAATTATACAAAATTCTTAAATCTATACAAAATTTTTTAGTATATATGAATTACTTTATAATAATTATACAAAATTCTTAAATCTATACAAAATTTTTTAGTATATATGAATTACTTTATAATAATTATACAAAATTCTTAAATCTATACAAAATTTTTTAGTATATATGAATTACTTTATAATAATTATACAAAATTCTTAAATCTATACAAAATTTTTTAGTATATATGAATTACTTTATAATAATTATACAAAATTCTTAAATCTATTATACAAAATTTTTAAATCTATTACTAATAACTATTAATTAATTAATTCATATACTAAAAAATTAATAAAACATTACTTTTATATTAGTACTAAAAAACTGAACAATAACCGTTTTCTCTACTAATATTTTCAATAAATAACATGAAATCAATTAATAACATGACAGAACCTTTTTTTTTTTTAATATATATTATTAATTTATAAAACCTTTATATTGGAATATTAAGGGTTAATTCAAAAATATATATATATTTTATTAATATAATATAAATAAAATATAAAATATATATTGAATTATATAGTTTATTAATTAAATTCTTTATTATTGGTATTTATAAAACATTAAATATAAAAAATAATAATATAAAAACATAAATACATAAATAAATAATAATATATATAAATATTAATATAAAAATAAATATTAATATATAAATAAATAAATATATATAGCTATATAAAACATATAATATATGAATATATATAATAAATAAAATATTTAAAAAAAACTTTAATTCTAAATAAAAATTATAAAAAAAAATTTTTTTCCTTTTGAAATTATTAATAATTAAAATTTGACTATCAACTTCTTTTTTATATTAATTAATTATTAATAATATATGATATTTATTAAATTTTATATATATAAAAAACACAAAAAAATAAAAATTATTATTATTAACATATAAATTATTTTCATATATATAAAATTATACTAATATACTTCAATATAATATAATATAATATATAATAATTTATTATATATTATCAAATATATTAATTATATATATTGAAATACAATACACTATTTATTAATATATTAATACTAATACTCTTAATATGTATATCTTTTTTTTTAAATTTCACTTTTATTAAATGAATGTTAATATATATTATCAATAGTATTTATATAAAATAAATATAATATATATATATATTAATTTATTTAATGTATTATTAAAAATTTTTATTTTATTAAATTAAATAATTTTAAATTTAAATAAATTTTCATTTTAATTGAATACTAGTTAAATATATTATTTAATATATTATTATATTAAATTTGTTAAAACTAGAAATGAAAATTTTTTTATTTTATTTTATTTATATTTTCTTTTTTTAAATTTATTTTTATTTTTTCTTATTTTTTTTACATATTTAATTATTTATCTTAATTATAAATAATTTTTGATTTTTCTTTTATATATTAAACATATATATCTTTTTGAAAAAAAAAATAATATAAAAAGTATAATTTTTACATTTATGATATTTGAAGAAAGATTTAAAATTTGAATAATAATAAATATTTATGTATAAATAAAAACACTTAAATTATAATATATATACTAATTCATTAATTTAAAGTAGAAATTCATCAAGATAAGAATTTATTTTTATTTTTTTTTTGATATTTAAAGGGAAATATAAACTTTTTATAGGTAAAATATTATTAATTTTTTAATATAGATAATAGATATAATAACAAATTTTAGATTAGTATAAAAATAATTTATACATATACAATAAAATTATTTGAAAAATTATTTTATTCTTTTATTTGACTTTTAAATTTTTAAAGGTCAAATAGTAAAATATAAATATCTTTAATCAATAAAAACAATAAAAGATTAAAAGTGATATAAAAATAAATAATATATAAATAATCTTGAGGAAATAAAAATAATACTATTACTAATAATTATTTTATTTAATCATTGCAAAAAAAATATCTATATTAATGTTTTCATAAAAATGTTAAATATAATTATTTATTTATTTATTATTTTCATATAACAAATATTAACTAATATAAACTAATATTAATAATTAAATTTATTATATATATTTTAAATTTTATAAGTGTTATATAAAAATAGTTTTATTAAACAAGATATATATGTTTAAATATAGAATGGTCTAATAATTTAAATTTAATTTAAAGAAATATTTAAAAACAATAAAACAAATTATCTCAATATTAAGAGCAGTAAAAAAAAAAAATACAAAATTAAAAAGTGTAATTGATAGTAATTTAAAAATAAATATATTATATAAATAGAAATGTCGCAGTCGCAATATGCCTATAATACATTTCAATCAACAACGCAGTCACAAATCTATAATCAAAGTCCAAATCAAGATGTCGCTTATACCCAACAACAGGCTTTTTCGGCAGCGGCACCATTCCAATATTCAATTCCACCTCAACAAGATGCAGTAATGATGCAGATGAATCCTTATCAACAACAAATGAGCCAAATTATTGTTAATCAAAATCAAAACAATCTTACAACAAGTAAATAAAATAATATTATATATATAATCTTAAAATATTTAAAATTGTATTTAGTTTTAGTATTATTATATTTTTTATTAAAATTTGATTTTAATCTTATATTTTTGTATTTATATTGTTTTACTTAATCAAAAGATAAAACTAATACTAAAGATGAAAAAGATGAACAAGATATAATGCCGAATAAGCAAGTGAATCCAAAATTACCAAAACAAAAAGTAACAAAATCATCTAAAAAAGAAGCAAAATCAAAAACAAAAAGTTCAAAAAGTAATGACAAAAAGAAGTCGACTGAAGAAAATAAAAAATCATTATCAACAGCATATCCAGATGATCTATTGGATTTAGAAAGAAATTCTGGTGTTCCTGAATTTATAAAAAAGTTATATAGGTAAATTTTATATATATTAGTATTAAAGTTGAACATTAAATAAAATTATTAATATTTTTAAGAAAATTAATTATATAAAATAAAATTATATAAATAAGTAAATAAAAAATTATATAATATTAAATATATTATATATAAAAAGTAAAAGCGAAATATTTGAAAAATAATTATTAATAAATGAAATATATATTTTATTATTATGAAAATTTAAAATAGATTATTAGAAGATCAAAGTTATAAATCTATTATTTCTTGGGGTGATAAAGGTGATAGTTTTGTAGTGAAAGATGCAACAGAATTTTCAAGAAATGTCCTTCCAAAACATTTTAAACATAATAACTTTGCTAGTTTTGTTAGACAATTAAATAAATATGATTTTCATAAAGTTAAAGTTGATAAAATTAATTCTTATGGTGAAAATGTAAGTAATAATTATATATATAAATATTAAATAAAATATAATATATATTTATATAACTAATGAAAATGATATATATATATATATATATATTTTTTTTTAAATCAAATTTAATATTTAATTTTAATTATATAATTTATTAATATCATACTAAGATATGGGAATTTAAGCATCCTAATTTCCAATTAAATAAAAAAGATCAATTAGAATTAATCAAAAGAAAAGTTTCTAATAAGAATCCAAAGGTACAAGAACTAAAACAACAAAGCTCAAGTAATGATATTCAACAACAGGTTAATAGTTTAATAGAAGTTGGATCAGAAATTGCAACAAATCTTGATCAGTTGACATCATCATATAGTGATTTTTCAGAAAACTATATTAATTTTGGAAAATTTATGGAATTACAATCGAAGACTTTAAAAAGTTTAGTTGATTTTGTTATTGATAAAGAAGCAAAAAAAAAAAGTACATCAAAAAATAATAATAGTTTTAAGACATTAGTAAATAATTATAAATTTTGGAATTTAAACATACAAGTAGCACAAGATAGTTTCAATAAGTTCCAAACTAATATTAATGAAAATATTGAAAAAATGAAAAACACACGTGAAAAAATTAGAACTCTTAATGATTCATTAAAGAAATCAATTTCCTCTGTAAAATATATGGACTCTAAATATTCTATGAATGTTGATGATACTTCAACAATTGAAAATATTTTGAAAAGTAATAAAGATAAAAATCAAAATACAGAAAATATTGTTGATAATGTTAATAATATAACTAATCTTAATATTGTTACTACTGCAACAACGGCTGCTGCAACAGTAGCAACAACGAATGAATTATTAAATAATGGTGTAACTACTCAAAATAATGTTGCACTTCTCCCATCCGATAATAATTATATTCCAATGAATACTAATACAATATTAATAAATTCAAATACAAACCCACTGGCTACAACTTTCGACCCAAAGGCTACTATGAATTTAAATGTTTCATCTTCTTCTACTCCACCAATTGAAATTAAAACATCACCACCTACTCGTACGGTGTCATTACCATTACAAAATAGTGACTTAAGGGCCACCACTAGTCTCGTGAAAAGTGTTAAAAAACCAAAATGGTAAAAAAAAAAGAAAAAAAAATAAATAAAATAAAATAGGAAAATAATAAATAGTATTAAATAAAATAATAATAAAAATAATAAAAAAAATATATATATATATATAAAAGCAAGTTAAAAAGATATAAAATAAATAAAAAAAAATAACTATATAGATCTATAAACAAATAGAAATATAAGAATATAGATTAGTATAATTAAAAAAAAAAAAAAAATAATAATATAATTAATAAAAAAAATTTTTTTTTTTATATTATAAATATTAAATTTTTTTTTTTTTTAGGTCTCAACCTCCAAGAGTATTATTGGTTGAAGATGATGCTATTTGTCGTTCAGTTTCTTCGAAATTATTACAAATCTTTGGTTGTAAATTTGATGTAGCAGTTGATGGTCAATATGCTATTGAACGCATGGGTAATAAAAAATATGATATAGTATTAATGGATATTATGATGCCAAGAGTTGATGGTGTTACTGCTACAAAAAGTATTAGACAATTTGATCAACTTACACCTATTATTAGTATGACTAGTAATACTACTGAAAATGATTGTATTACTTATTTAAGTAATGGTATGAATGATGTATTGCCAAAACCATTTAATAAGAATGGTTTATTAACTGTTCTTGAAAGATACTGTTCTCATTTAAGACATATGAATGAAACTTCAATAGATCCAGGATTCTCTAAAACAATTATGATGATAGGTAGTAATGATAATAATGTAAATAATTCAATAATCGGTTTTAATTGGAATAATAATGTAGAAACGTCACAAGGAAGAATTACGGAATTGCATGATGATGATATTAGTAATGCTACTGCAAATAATAGCTCAAGCAGTTCAAATTCAAATACAATAACAAATAATAATGCCAATGTGTCTACCACTAGTAGTATTAATGTAGGACCTGTAATATCTAATGTTAATCCAGTAAATGTTACTACTCAAGTTCCTAATACTGATCAAGTCCTTTTATCTATGTATAATGAAAAGGGAACCACTTCAAATTTGGATACAATGACAATGCCAAATTATAATAATGTTACATTACAACCTCAAATTGCTATACAAGATACCCAAAATGTAAATGTTCAATATTATTCTTCAATTCCAAATCCAACCATAATAACGTCACATATTCAATCCCCTCCTAATCAATTACAAACAACAACCCCTCAAATTATCCCAACAAGTACAGCTGATCCAACTCTTATGCAAAATCCAATACTATTAACAACTAATAATATAGTATTACCTTCAAATCAAAATCAATCAACATTTATACCAAATGATCCAAATTCTATCTTGGGAAAACGTAAAGCAGATAATGATTTAAGATTAATCAACAAAACTATCAGTACGTAAAAAAGAAAAGATAAATAAAAATAAAAATGAAAATAAAGCAAAATCAAACACCAAACCAATAAATTAAAAAAAAAAAAAGTATTATGATTCTATAAATAAATTGATACTATATATATATATGTATTTTTTTTTTTTTTTTTTAAATTCACGTTTAACACTGTTTTTTTAAATATTTTATTTTTATATTAAAATATAAATTTTTTTAAAAAAAATAATATATTAATAGCATATAAATAATTTTTAATTTTTTTTTATATATAATATTTTATATATATATATTTTTTAATCAAACATTTTATATATTTTGATTTTATTATTAACAATTTTTTTTTTTTTAATTTATAATTATTTTTTTAATAATCAAAAAAAAAAAAAAAAAAAAAAAAAAAAAAAAAAAAAAAAAAAAATTTAAATAGTAATTTTTATTAATTTTAACAATTTTTTAATCTTTAATATATATATATATTTATATATATATTTTTTTATCTTTTTTTTTTTTTTTTTTTTCTATCCATATATTTTAATCACTATCTTAAATTAATAATAAATTTTATATATATATAGTTTTTTTTTTTTTTTTTGTTTTTGTTTTTTATTTTTTATTTTTTATTTTTTATTTTTTGTTTTACCTTTTATAAAATTATTATTTTTATTATTTATACAATACAATAAAAAGAAAAAAAAAAAATTTATTAATTTCATTTAATAAAAAAAAAATTTTTTTTTTTTTTTTTTTTTTTTTTGGTTTTAATTATAATAATAATAATAATGATGATGATGGAGATGATAATAGAAAGGAAAATAATATAATTATAATATAGAAAATGAAAATAAAAGAAGCAAAAACAAAACAAAAAAAAAAAAAAAAAATTAGTAATACTAATAAAAGAAAAAAAAAATTAATAAATATTAATATTAATGTATATATTAACGCATATAAAATATTATAAAAAAAGTTTTTTTTTTTTGTTGTTATTGTTGTGAAAGTGTTTATTTTTATTTTTATTTTTTTATTTTCATTTCTATTTATTATATCATTTGTATTGTTGGTACTCCTGTTGGTAATAAAAAAAAAAAAAAAAAAAATAAAAAATAAAAAAAAAAAATATAAAAAAAAAATAAAATAAAAAAAAAAATAAAATAAAAAAATAAAAAATAAAAAAAAGATAAGAATAATAATAATAATAATTATTTATTTATTTATTTATTTATTTATTTATTTATTTTAATTCTTTTTTTTTTTTTTTTTTTGCTTTTGATTTTTTTAGATATGTAAGGAGATTTGTACCATGGTTTAAATAAATAAATAAATAAACAAATAAATAAATGTTGATGAGGTTTCCATCCTCCTCCTCCTCCTCCTCATTTTTTTTTTTTTTAAATTTTTTCAAATTTTTTATTTTAATGAAATATTATTTATTTTTGATTAAAAAAAATAGTATTAAATTAGTATTATTATTAAATTAGTATTAAAAAGCATTATTAAATTAGTATTATTATTAAATTAGTATTAAAAAGCATTATTAAATTAGTATTAAATATTATTATTTTTTATTATTATTATTTATGATAAAGTTTTTAATTATTTTTTTTTTTTTTTTTTCTTATTAATTATTTATCAATTTCATTCATCAAACACTCTATCATCACCATTTTTTTTTTATTTTTTTTTTTATATCCTATGCATAGATATATTTATTTATTATAAGTAAATAATATATATATAATATAATATATATATAAAATAACCTTTACAAAAAAATATATATATATATATATAAAACAACCTTTACAAAAAAAAAAATTAAAGTTTTTATTTATATACACTTTGTGATAGCCATCTTAATGATATTTTTTTTATTTAAACCAACAACATAGGGTTTTGATGCTAAAACTATGCTAAAAACCATACGATTTTCATCAAAAATAAAAATAAAAAATAAAATAAAAATAAAAACAATCTATAATAATTAATTAAGAAAATTGTCATCAAAATAAAATAAAATAAACGACAACTGTATAATAATAAAAGATTTATAAAGTCACCTTTTTTTTTATTTATTTATTTTATTTTATTTTTTTATTTACTGGATTAATGTTTTATTAAATTTGATTAAATTATTTATTAACAATGATAATAATTAAATTTTTACATTATTATTTTTTAATTAATTAAAAAAAAAAAAAAGTATTAAAATATTTGAATCATAAATATATTGAATGAAATTATGGCTATTCATCAATTAAAAAAAAAAAAAATGATTCATATAATTTTGAATAAAATTATTATTTTATATATTTCTTTAATATTATATTTTTTTTTAAAAAAAAAAAAAAATTAATTTTAACAATAATTATATATATATAAATTTATTAAAAAATTTTTTTTTTATTATTATTTATATAAATTAAAAAAATAATTAAATTTATTATATAAAATAATTTAATTTTTTTTTTTTCCATTATTATTATTATTATTTATTTTTTTTTTTTTAATTTATTTTCTTTATTTTTTTTTTTTTTATTTAATTTTTTATTATAAATTTTTTTATTTATATTTATTTATATTTCTTTATTTATTATAAATTAAAATACTTTAAATCGTCACATGGATATAAACAAATATACTTTACATATATAATTAAATAATTGAAATTCTGTAAAAAAAAAAAAAAAAAAATTATATATATATATTATATATATCAATAAAAATTAAGTATTTCTAATTAAAAAATAGAGCTTTCTGTGCCGAAAAAACTTTATATTATTGTTTATATTGTATATTGAGATTTAAATAGATTGGAGTATGGCTTATTCATTTCATTATTGTTAAATATGATCCAAAACTTATTCTAAGTTTATAATTATCATTTATCATTTATCATTTATTCAATTATTTATTATTTATTATTTATTATTAATTATTAATTATTCAATTTATTTATTATTTATTATTTACTATTTATTATTTATTATTTATTATTTTTTATTTATTATTTATTATTTATAATTTATTATTTAATTATTTATTATTTTTTATCTCTTATAATTATTATTATTATTATTTAAGGAAAAAAAAAAAAAAACTACCAAGTGAATTTTTTAAAAAAAAAAAAATTAAACAAGTTTTAATTAAAAAATTATAAAATATTTTTATTAATATTATTTTTAGTTAATAAGCCATATAATAATACTTTTTTTAATATTCTTAATATTTTATTTTATTTTATTTTATTTTATTTTTTTTTTTTTTTATTAAAAAAAAAAAAAAAAAATTAAACATAATAACATTTAGTAAATTCACTATTTTTTTTATTTTTATTATCATTTTAAAAATATTTAAATAATTTTAATTTTTTTATTAAAAAAAATTAATAATAATAAAAATAAATGTTTATATGCATATATAATTAAATCTTTAATTTTTTTTTTTTTTATATTACTTTATTATTAATGATGAAACATTAATTATATCAACTTTTAAATTTAAAATTTTGAGATTTAAATATTTTTTTTTTTAAAAAAAAAAAAACTTTAAAAAAAATAATTGCCATCTAATATATTAATATTTTATTATATTATATTATAAGTATACTAAAAGTTTAAAAAAAAATATTTTAAATATATATTAACATTTTTTAAATATAAAACTTTTCAAAAATTAAAAACAATTTTTTTTTTTTTTTTTTTTTTTTTTTAGGTTATAATTAGTGTTTAATATTTTAATGCTCATTAAAATAGTTTTAAATAATAATTAATATAATAAATAATTATTATTTTTTTTTTTTAAATTATTAATTAAAAAAATTTTAATTATAAATAAATAAATAAATAAATAAATAAAAAATATAAAAAAGCATATGATAATGGAAGTATTAACAATTATTAAATCTAGTAAAAAATTAAATAAAATAAATAAATAGGAAAAAAGTATAGTACAGTAAGAATAAATATTAAATTTATTATTATTAAATTTTGATTCATATGAATAAAACAAAGATAAAAAGTATATATATATATATATATATGTATATATATTTTGTAGTTGCTACAAATAATAAAAAGGTAAAAGCTTATAAAATAAATAATGATACTTTATTACAATAACAGCAACTATATTAAAATAGTATTAAAAAAAATTAATTTAATATTAATAAAAATATATTCATTCATTGCGTTAATATATAATAAAAATAAAATTATATATATATATATATATATATATATAAAGGACTTTTAATTTAATACACTTTTAATTTAATACTTATTATTAATATATATTTATTTTTATTACTAATATTATTATCTATTTGATATATATAAATATGTTAAAATAACTATACTTTTAAATAATATGTTTTGTGGTTAAGTAAAAACCATGATTTAAATATAGGATTGCCTGAATATTTGTAAAGTAATGTATATTATTAAAATTTATACTGATAGGAAGGAAGTAGTTTATCACAGAGTAAATTTCTTTATGAATAAATATAGTAGATTATTAATAATCTAAAATTTTATATGTTTAAATATCAAAATATAATTTCAATTAAGAGTTTCTATAGAAGTATGAAGATATAAAATTTGTTTTTATATTTGCTTAGACGTATTTTTTCCCCCCTTCTTATTAAATTAATATTTTTTTATATTTTTTTGGAGTTTTATTTGTACTTTAGATAATTCTCTTCTATATATATATATATATATATTTTTTTTTTACTGTGTTTTCTTCAACTTTTGTAATCTTGATCATTTTAAATGTTCTTTCAGTTCTATTAGTCTTCCTTAAATTAACAATAATGAACTACTTTTATCATAATTTAAAATTCTAATTTATTTTTCTTTGATATAATATAGTGTCCGGTAAACTAAGAATCTTTTTTTAAGAATCAGGTGAGACTCTTAAAATCTGTTAAGATTCATTTTAAGGTTAATAATTAGGTCAACTTTATTACTATATGGATACTTAATTATTCTTAATTAAATACTTCTATATTAATGTATTGTGGCTTATATATTAATTAAATAACAATATGCTTCATTACATTTGAAGCTTATTTTTTTTTTTATATATATTTCACATATTTAACCATTTCTAACATTTTATTATTATATATTTAAACTTTAACAAAATTTTAATAATCAATTATTAAAAGGTTTGTCAAAAAAAAAATAAAATACATTAAAATATGAAATTAAAAATTATATTTAACAACACCATATTTTTTAAGATATTAAAACAAAACAAAACAAAACAAAACAAAACAAAACAAAACAAAACAAAACAAAACAAAACAAAAAAAAATAAAAAATAATTATTTATTTTTTATTTTTTTTTTCCTTATCTTTTTTTTATATTTTAATTTTTATTAAACTTTTTTTTTTTTTTTTTGTATTTCTGTTAAAATTTCTAAAATAAAATATTTAATATGAATAAATATGGAAGGAATTAAAAATTTCATGATTATTTACAATCCATATAAAAAGAAATAATATAAAAAATAGATAAATATATATATCTACCATTCATTAAATTATACATAATAATATATTTAACTATATATTAGTATTTAATGTTAAAATTTAAAATTTAAATTTAAAAATTTTTTTTTTTTTAAAATTTCATATTTTTATTTATTATTCAATTATTAATTATTATTTATTATCTATTATTTATTTATAATATATTATTTATTAATTCTTTATTATTTAGTATTTATTATTATTTAATTATTTATTATTTATTATTTAATTATTTAATTATTTATTATAATGAATTTAAGGTTCATCCTTAAGATTTTTTTTCTTATATTTTTATTATTATTATTCTTCTTTTAGTATTTTTTCTTTGCATATGAAAAATTGTTAATATTTTTTTTTTCCTTTGCTTTTATTTTTCCTTTTTTTCCTTTTTTTTTTTTTTAAAGTTTATTATACACTTAATTTTATCTGATATTAAAATTAATATCTTATATCATTATTATTTTTTTTTTTAAAAAAAAGAATATACTATTATTATTACTACAAATAATAATATAAAATAATAAATTAGTTATTATTTTCATTCTATGTAATTTTGTAGTATAAATATAAATAAATATTTATATAATACTTTGATATTTATTTAATACTTTGATAACTAATTATTCTTAATTCCTTTTTATTACATGTCTTTTTTATTTTTATTTTTATTATTGCTATAAAAACATCTGAAAGTTTTTTTTTTTTATATGAATATATAATTACATATTAATTTTTTTTTTAAATTAAAATTTTTAATTAACGAAAAATTTTTTAAAAATAATGAGATTAAATCCATTTATCATAAATATATTTTATGGGACATGAAGTCTTTTATTTTAATATTATATTGATAATATGAATTATGAAATAATTCTCTTTCTTTCTAATACTAATATTTGATTTTATTTTTAATATGATAATATTAATCCTATAAGAAAGAAAAATTAAAATATAGAATATAGAATATAAAATATAAAATATAATTTATTTATTAAGACAATTAATGTATAAAATTAAATTAATAATTAATATATATTATTTTATAATCATTTTACACAATGAAAAAAATAAGATAATGGAAAATAGTGAATAATTTGTATACAATGAAACAATTAAAATTCATTCTATTTATTATAACTTAAAGTATTCAAAACTTGATACTTGTTTATTAAATAAAAATAATGCTATACAATATAAAAAAACAAATAGAATGGTTTTTTTTTTTTTCTCATTTTTTAGTTGATCTAATTTCTTTTTTTTTATATTATCCAGTAGTAGTTTACATTATAGGATTTCTTAATTATTATAGAGTTCATCACATTTTAACCATATATATATAATATATATATTAATAAAAAAAAATACATCAAATACAACTACAAATACATTAGTAATCAATACGGAAAATAAATCAACCATTTAATATATTGTATATATTGAAAATATTAAATTTTTTTTTTTTCATTTAAATATTGATGTTTTTATTTCTTAATCTATTGGATTGATTTTATTTATTTTGAAAGAAATCCAAGAATGAATTAATATAATTGGATACGTATTAGTTGACATGGAAAGTATTTTAATTAATAACAATAAAAGGATGGATCAATATTATTTATTATATATTAGTCAATTAAGTAAAATATATTAATTGCAATTTAATAAATAATAAATAATTAATATAAAGCAATAAATAATAAATAAATAATAAATAATAGAAAAAAGTATATTAATAACAATAAAAAGATGGAACAATATTATTTATTATATATTAATTGCTATTTGCTATTTAATAAATAAATTATAAAAAAAAATTATTCAATTATTTATTAATAAATAATTGAATAATTGAATAAATAATAAATAATAAATAATAAATAAATAATAAATAATAAATAATAAATAATAAATAATAAATAATAAATAATAAATAATAAATAATAAATAATTGAACAAATTAATAAATAAATAGTAAATAAAAAAAAAGATAGTTATTAATAAAACAGTATTTATTAATAATAATTAATAGAAAAAAAAAAAGTAGAAATAGGTAATATTATATAGTATAATTTTTATTAATTATTATATAATTTTAATTAATGATCATTGATCACTAATAAAAATAATTAATATCTACTTTTATTTATATTTATATATAAATATAAATAATTATTATTTTTATATATTATATAAAATAAAAAATAATTACATTAGTTAAAATGGTAATAGAACTAAATAGAATGATTACTATTTGAAATGACATAATAAAATGAAAGAATAAAATTATGCGGAATAATAAATATTAAATAAATAAATATTAAATAAATAAATATTAAATAAATTAATTATCAAATTTAATATATTGTTATTCTTTTAATAGAAATAAAGAAAATTTTATTATTATATTATTTATTTATCTATTTATTTATTTGATTTCTTTAATAGAAAAAAAGAAAATTTTATTATTATATTATTTATTTATCTATTTATTTATTTGATTTCTTTAATAAATTAATATTATGTTCTTAATCGATTTATCTTTTATTAATATATCTATATTAAAAATATATAAAAATATAAATTAATTATTATTCATTAGAGATATAGCGGATTTTATATCCATTTTTTGTTTTTAATTACTATTTTTTCTTTTTTAACTAATTAAAATAAATATATAAATAATAAATAAATAGTATTAATTATTTTATGAATGAAGAATAGACTAAATAAATAAATAAATAAAGAAATCTGTTATTACTAATAAAATGATATGCTAATATATATGTATATATTTTAAAAAGTTTATCAGTAAAGAACTAAAAACTAATTTTTTAAATAAATGAAAAATATTATAAATTATAGGTATAATTCGCTATAATTATAAAAACATATATTTATCCCTATTTAATTATATATCATGATCCATTTTAATCTAATTATTTTTGTTACATGTAATGGTATAATCTCATCTCTATTAATATTTTCCTTGAAGTAATTAACTTATAATTAGTAAATTAATTCTTATAAAATTATTTCCTTAATAAATTGTATTTATATATTATAAATACTTTAAATATTTTATACTTTCAGAGAAATAAATCAATCTAATATTTTAAAAAAATATTCCATAATTTATATCATCAATTAATATTTATGAATATTAACATCAAAGATTTCACTTTATAATTTATTTGCTCAAATATTAATAAATAAATATATGTAACAATTATTTAATTATTTATTTTATATTAAAATTATTTTTTTATATATTAACAATTCATTTTTTCTGCTTTTTTTTTTTTTTTTTTTATATTACTTTTTCTTTCTTTTCCTACGTTCTAAATAAAATTTATTTAAAAGAAACTATTGTTCATCAACCTTTTCATTTTTTTTGTTTTTTTATTTTTTTTTATTTTCTATTTTTTTATTTAAACTTTCAAAATAAAAAAATTTTTTTTCTAAATTTTTACTTAGCACGTTTTTTTGTTTATTAACACAAATATATTTTTATAATTTAAAGCATTTTATATATTATAATACAATTATACATATTAATCTCTTTAACTTATTTTAAAGTCAAAAAAAAAAAAAAATTAAAAAATTTTTATTTTTTTTCTTTGTATTTAATTTTTTTTTTTTTTTTTTCGATTGATTTCCAATTAAAATATAAATTTTCTATTATTAAAAATATAATATATTGTTAAAATATTTATATATTGATTTCTTATATATTAAATTTAAATTAATATGTATTAATATTGTTTATTACTAATATAGTTATAATACATATTTTTTTAAACCTATCAAATTTTAAATATAATTTATTGAAATTTGAATATATTAGACGATTATATTTAATCATATATTATCGATTATTTATTTTAATAAATAATTTACAATATTATATTAATTGAAATATATTTTAATATTTATAAATATATTAATTATGGCATGATTTTTTTTTTTCTTGTTAATTATTTAAGAATAATGTATTTAATAATATATATTACTAATAGTACTCTAATATGTTTATTTTTTAGTAAACCTATTAATAATATATTATATTCATAATATAATAAACATATAAATCTATTAAAGATTTATATTAAACTTTTTTTAATTTAAAAATTAGTAATTTTTTTATATTAGAAAAAAAGTTTTTTTTTTTTAATTTATTTATTTATTAAAATTTGTTATTTATAATTTGGTATGGTTAGATTTATAATTGAATAAAAATTATCCATATTGTTATTAATAGTAATTATATATTATTTTATTATTTTTTTTTTTTTTAAAAAAAAAGTATAAAAACCAAAATTTTTCCTTTCCTTCATTTTAAAATAATTATTATGAACAAAAATTAAAAATATTTATATTTGGTTAGATATAATACTATTTATTTTATTTTATATTAGTTTAGATAAATTAGTAGTAAAGTGGTTTATATAGACAAATAAAAAAAAAAAAAAAGAAAAATATTATATATTAATAGAGGAAAATTATTTAAAATTTTAATAATTAAGAACAAAGTAATATTTTGGAATATTGATAAATTTTTAGAATAATTCAATATACAAAATATAAGAAATGTCAAATACAGGAATAAATCATAAGGATTCCCAAGATACATTGGGAAATAGTAATGATGCAGTAGTTGTTGATATTACTGATAAGACCATTAATGAATTAAATAATAGTAATAAGGATGAAATAAAAAATATAAAGGATGTTAATTTAAAAGATATGAAAGAAGTAAAGAAATTGGATGAAAATGATGAAGCTTATGTTAGTTATGAAGTAACTGGTGGAAAATTATACGCTATTACTTTTGCTTTGTCTATTGTATGTCTTTTATCAAGTTTAGATATGACAGTAGTATCTACAGCATTACCAACAATAGCAAAGGAATTTGAAGATATTAGTGGTTATACATGGGTTATTACTTCATATATGCTTTCAAGTACAGCTTTCCAACCAATGTATGGTAAAATGGCAGATATTTTTGGACGTAGAGCTTGTATGATTTTCGCTTTAATTATTTTTATTGTAAGTTCAGTCTTATGTGGTATATCCAATAGTATGGATATGTTAATTATATTCCGTGGTATTCAAGGTATTGGTGGTGGAGGTTTAATGTCCCTTTGTATGATTATTATTGCTGATATTGTTCCAATTCGTAAACGTGGACAGTACATGGGTATTCTTGGTGCCGTGTTCTCTTTCTCTACTGTAATTGGTCCACTCGTTGGTGGTCTCTGTACTGATCATATTTCATGGCGTTGGGCTTTCTATATTAATGTACCATTAGCGGTTATTGCTTTTATTATTATAGTAATGTATGTTAAGATCCCAACAAATGAAGAAGATATGCGTAAGAAACTTTTACGTATTGATTATGCTGGCACAGTAGTTTTAATTTTTGGTGTTATTTGTTTGTTATTAGCATTAGAATGGGGAGGTGTAGATTATGAATGGTCTTCATGGCAAATTATTCTCTTATTTGTGTTATTTGCTATTTTCCTTGTAATCTTTGTAATTATTGAATTAAAGTTTGCAAAGGAACCAATTATTCCACCAGAAATTTTCAAAGTTAGAAACATTGATTGTATGATTGTTGCTGTAACTTTAATTGGTTTTGCATTCATGGGATCTTGTACCTTCATTCCTCTCTATTTCCAAATGGTTCAAGGTAAGAATGCTACTATCTCTGGATTAATGTTAACACCATTATCTATTATTGTTACTATTTTAAGTATTGGAAGTGGTGCTTTCATCGGAAAGTATGGTCGTGTAAATTGGTTATTCTTTTTCGGTTTTATTTTGTCTGCTGCTTCCGGTTATGTTTACAGTCTTTTCGATGTTGAAACAGGAGTTGTTGCGCAGTTATTAATTATTGCCTTTGGTGGTTTAGGTTCTGGTTTAACTCGTCAAAATATGTTTTTAGTTGCTCAAGATTCCTCTCCAAAGGCAATTTTAGCTTCTACAACCGCTGTAGTTTCCTTCTTCCAAGTTATTGGTGGTATCGTAGGTATTGCTATTTTCAATACTATATTAAATAATCGTGTTCCATCTAATTTACATAAACTTGATCCAACTATTCCTGCTGATTCTGTGAATATGAAACTTATTAATACATATGGTTACAATGGATTAAAGGCTTATAATGATGGTTTAAGAACGAACTTTTTAATTATTATTCCATGTTCTCTTATTGCATTAGTTGCCTGTTTATGTACTAAGAATGTAAGATTAAATCACAAACCTCAAAAAAGTACAAATAATGTTAATGAAAGTAATACTTCTATAGATACAGTTCAACCAGAAATGAAATCTGTTGATTCAGAAAATAAGGTTAATGATAATTCTACAGTAGTTGATGTTGTTGAAGATGAAAATAGCATTCCAAAGAGATCTTAAAAAATTATAGTGAAAAAAAAAAAAAAAAAAAAAAAATTAGATTTATGGGAGATAAAAAAAAAAAAAAAAAGAAATTTTATTTTTTTCTTTTTATGTTTTTTGTTTTTATTTAATTTATAATATAGTTTATACGTAATTTTAATGGATATGAAATTATTAATAAAAATATATATATTAAACAAAACAAACAAAAAAAGAAAAAAATATATATCTATATTAATCAAAAAAAAAAAAAAAAAAAAAAAAAAATTATAGTGAAGGAAGTTATATATATATTAAAAAGCAAAAAATAGAAAAAAAGAAAAATTTGAATGAAGAAAATTTCATATATACTATTATTACTATTTAAATATTTAGTTAATTATATATATTATAAGCCTATTAACTTTTATAATTCAATTATCTTTAAATATTAATATTATATATTATTAAAAGATATAATAAATGTCTTTTAATATTGATATTAATATATATCATTAATTTAAGTACAAATTATTTATTATAAATTATAAATTAAATAACTTTTTGCTATTATTATTTTTTTATATATTAAATTTATTTTTTTTATATATTTAATTTATTATTGTTTTTTTATAATTATTAATTTTTTTGATTTATAATTAACTTTCATATTATTTATTAGCATACTTAATAATTTATATTTATTAAAAAAAAAAAAAAAAAAAAGAAATTATTATAAAATTATTTCATTTATTTTATATTGAAAATAATAAAAATAAAAATAAAAAAGTTAAAAATAAAATAACAATTAAAGAGTTTTTTTTATTATTATAATTTTGGTGTCAATAGAAAAAAAAAAAAAAAAAAAAAAAATAGAGTGTTTCTAGTCTGTATATATATAATAACTATATATCATAGGAAGTATTCCTTTATTCCTTTTAAGAATTTGTAAACATTATATATATATATTATAAATATAGAAATCAAGGATTTTTATTGGAAAAGAGATATGAAAATCAATTCTATTAAAGCTGAATTTTATGACAAAAAAGATTGTAATAATTTTCGAGGTATTTCTCTTATTAATGTTGGCTTAAAAATTATTTCAAAGATTGTAACTAATAGAATTGCTAAATATGCCCTTGAACATAAATTTGTTAGACCTGAACAATTTGGATTTAGAAATAAAGAAGAATGCATAAGTTTATGTCAAAGAAGAAAATTTCAAGGAAAATTTTTACTTATCTTGCTTTTCTCGATCTTAAAAAAAGCCTATGATTCTGTACCTATCTTTAATATTTTGACCAAATTATATAACTTTGGAATTAGAGATAAATGTCATCTGTTTTTAAAGAATCTTTATCTATCCTCTAAAGCTCGTGCTTTTTTTAATGGTAATCTCTCAGAAGAATTTTCAATTAATCGTGGTGTTAGACAAGGATACCCTCTATCTCCTATTTTATTCAATTTGTTCATTAATGATGTACTTGGATAATTGTGATAAGTATGGTGTATATTTAGATTTTTCAATATTGTTGTGGTGGACTTTTTGCGGATGATATTGTTTTAGTTGCTCCATCTAAACAAGCTCTTAAGAAAATTTTGAATAAAGTTCATGAATGGGCTATTAAAAATGAAATGACTTTTGGAATTAATAAGTGTTCTACTCTTGTTGTAAAACCGATTAACTTTGTTAAACCAATAAACTATGAAGATCCATCTTTCTTTATTGGAAGTAACAAATTACCTAAAACTGACAACTATACTTATCTTGGTATTCTTTTTTGATGAATCTTTATCACTGAAGCCTATACAATCCAAATTAAACAGTAATTTAAATGTCAAGTTAAATTTCGTACTTTCGATTTCTTATTAATAAATCTATTCCTCTCCCTTTGAAGAAATATGTTTTAATTTCGTTTATTCTTAGTCTTGTTATATATTATGCTCCTCTCTTTGGTTTAAATAAGAGTAGATGTTCTAAAGCTCAAAAAAATTATTAATAGAGGTCTTTATTGGGAGTTATGAATTTAAATCTCGCAATTCTTATATTAGTCTCTATGATATTACTCGTGAATTGAGAATACCTCCTCTTTCAGCTGTCTGTGCTCTATCTCAATTACAATGCTTTAGAAAATGGAAAAATTCATCATGTATTATTAATCATCTCACTAATAATATTCCTACTATGTCAACATTACTCATGGACTAAAGAATCAAGGACTTTGGATTAGAAATTAAATGGTAAGAAAACAAGTGAAATAAAAAAAGTTTTATTGGGAAAGAGATGTCTTCAAACCCTCAAAAGCTAAAAAAAAAAAAGCAATTATTTACAAGGAGAATGATTTTGGATTTATTTCAGAAATCAGAAACTTAATATTTCAATATCCTAAGTATCAATTAGGATTCTTTTTGGATTTCTCGAATTAGGTGTGGTTTTAAATTTGACATGAGTATTTCCATTAAAAGAAAAATCGTCTCAAGAAGATTGCCCTAAATGTTGCCCTTGTTGTGGTGTAAGTGTAACCTAGCTTTTCTCACTGGATCTTTGCCTGTAAAGAATTGGAAATTTACAGAAATAAATCTTTACCTTTTCTAGATGATCTCTTTTTTGAAGTTTGCAATGATAATTGAACAAAAAATCCTTGGATGTTTCTTTAGATTCAGAAAAGGATTATGATATTAATATTTATTATTATATATTTGAGTACTCTTCTTGGTGGGCGTTCAATATATTCAAAAATTAAAGTTAATGATGGGGAACAAAGACAGTTAGTTGACAATATTTTTAAACAAAGTTCAACTTCGTCAACTGTTCAGTATTTTGCGGGGATCGTGGAGTTTCTAACAAACGTAATACCATTAATTTGTCGATCTTTTAGTTTGATGATGAAATGGTATTCCATTGAATCTACCGTTGCCAAGAGCGTCGACGTCGAAATGATAAGGCATGAATTTTCACCTCCCGGTGAAATGACAGATACAGATTTGGTTGATAACACTAATGCTGAAATTATTACTCGCAATAACAATAATAGACGTGGTGTTATTATCGAGGAATGGGAAAAGTTAGAGGTTATTGCTTCTAACTCACTTTTATAATTTTATAATATATAATATTTTATTTCATGTATTTTATCATTATTTTTTTTTCCTTTAAAATCATGTAATTTAATTATTATTATAAATTAAATAAAGTTATTCTCTTAGTCTAAAAAAAAAAAAAAAAAAAAAAAAAATGACAAAAAACAGATTCGAAGAAACATAAGATTTTATAAAACTTTGTTATGAATATCCTGATCTTTCATATGGTTTCTACTGGCTATTAGGAGCACGAAGCAAATAGAGATTGGATGCTAGAATTACTAAAGCTTCAAAAAATAATAGATCAAAGGTGTGTCCCTAATTTTTTGTCCCTGTTGTAAAAAGTAATAAACATTAGATAAGCCATTGGTTAATGGATTGTCCATTTTTCAATTCTATTCGTAGTAAAAGTCAATGATAAAATTTTATTCAGATATAACACTTTTAACTGTGGCCACCAAACAAATGATATCATTAATAGTAATAATGATAATAGTTAACAGTAATAATAGTAACAGTAATAATAGTAACAGTAATAATAGTAATAATCTTTCACGGTCTTTCATCCTATTAAAAATTAATTTTTAATAATGAACTTGTTTCTTCTACAGATGAAAAATTAAAAAGTTTGGCATTCTCATTATAAATTCTTAGGGTCGGATTCTTCGGGTCATAGTCTTTCTAAAGATTACTGGAAAGATTCTGATGCACTAAAGAATTTGGGAAGACCAAGGCAATAAGAATGGGATATTAGCCAAGGCATTAGCGATGAAGAAATTATCAAAGCAATCTCCTCCACTCCTAACTTTAAAGCTTGTGGTCCTGATGGTATTCCAGTGGAATTCTTCAAAGATTTGATTCCTTGTAAAGATGATTTCGAAGGATCAAGTGATAATAATAGTAATATTTCATCTGGCTTTAAATGTCTCAAAGCCTTAGCTAATGGTTTCCCAAAATCATAGAATAACGCATCAATAATTTCTATTCATAAAAAGGGCAATCCATTAGATTGTAATAACTATCGTGGCATCTCTCTTATCAATAACGGATTAAAAATTATAGCAAAAATCATAGCTAATAGAATCTCTAAATTATGGAATTGATGAAGGTTTTATAAGACCTGAACAATATGGATTTCGTAATCGAGAGGAATGTATAAAGTCTTTACATTACATTAAGAATTATATGTCAGAGAAGGAAATTTGAAAATAAGGATACTTAACCTTGCTTTTTTTTTGACCTTAAAAAAGCGTATGACTCAGTACCCATATATATAAATGTATTAATGAAGATTCATTACTTAGGTATTAGAGGTTAAGTGCTATAATTTTATTGAAAATTTATACTTATCTTCCAAGGATTGTGTAAGAGTTGATGGACAATTTTCGGAATCATTTTAATATTAAGAAAGGAGTTTGTCAAGGTTGTCCCCTCTCACCAATTTTGTTGTTTAACTTGTTCATTAATGTTATTTTTAATAATTGTAATAAATATGGCATCTCTTATTGGTGATAAACGTTGTTGTGGAGGTCTTTTTACAGATGGTATTGTGTTATGTGCACCAACAAGATCCCAACTTAAGAAATTGTTATTAAAGTTTGCCAGTAAATGGGCTAGAAATAATGAAATGCAATTTGATATCGTATCAATAAAATGTTCCAGTCTAATAATAGTACGAGGAGAAGTTTCTAGATTTCTTTAATAATAGTAATCCTACCTTTTTATCTTTCAAGTCAAGAGTTACCTAAAACGAATTGCTAATACCTACTTAGATGTACCATTTTCAAAATGATTTAGAATTGAAATCGATCATACAGAGAATGAATAATAAAATTAGAAATGCACTTTATTCCATAAAAGGATTTCTTAGGAATCCTCATATATTCCTATCCCTTATAAAAGAATGTTATTTTCAGCTATAGTAATTGAACAAGTTTCATTATTATGCACCTCTACTTGGATCTAACAAAGATAGAACGAGAAGTACACAGACACTAGTTAATTCAGGATTATACTGGATTGGAGGATTTTCTAAAGGGAATAGTTTTTTTTTTTTTTACTTCCCTTTATTGTGTTTCTAAAGAACTTAACGTTCCTCCTCTTTCAACGAAATGTGCGATTGCTCAGGTATGGTGTTTTTTAAAAAAAAATGGAAAAACTCGAAATGTATTATCTCTGATTTACTTAAGAGATATATCTCGTTGTAGACGTCATGCATGAGATAAAGAAAGTAAAAATTTTAGCTGACAAATTAGATAAATTTCCATCAAAAAAAAAAAAAAAAAAAAAAAAAAAAAGCTATTTTAAACTTTTACTGAGATAGAGATATGGCAAGAAAATCAATCAAAGCTAAGGCTTAAAAAAAAAATAATAATTTTGAGAAAACTAGAGAGTATCTTAAGCTAAATAATAAATATCATGAATTTAGCATTGGCTTTAGATGGGTACTTTGTGCCAGATGTGGCTATAAATTCGATGCTCATGTTGCCTAAGCCGCTAGAATGATTGAAGAAGACTATCCTGAAAGGTGTCCTTGTTGTTATAGAAAAATTAGTAATCCTCGATTGGAACATTGATTTTTTAAATATGTTACCTTTTCCGTGAATTTCGAATGAAATATTTTTAAGGATATATTGAAATTCTTTATGAAATATTTTATATTATTTCTAAATATTGTCCAATATCTAATAGTAATGTAGACACTGTTATCACAGATATGAATAATATAGAACTAAGTTCTGATTCTGATAATCGTAACGAAGTGTATAATATTAATAATATTAACAAGAGAAATAATATTGTTAATAATAGTAGAAATAGTGATAGTGAAAATAGAATTATTAATATTAGTAATAGTGAAAATTATAATATCGTTACTTCTAATTTAGTGAATAGTTCAATTGGTGAAAATTGTGATAATTTAAGTAATTTTCTGAATAATGAGTGTGTGTAAATATATATGTGATGTGACGTGGTATCGATTATATAACTTTCTTTTTGGTGGAAGGGATACAGACAGAATAGATTTAAATTATAAGAAGGAATGGAATATTTTGTTTAAGAACCAAATCATTTCTGGTGATTATTTAAAAACGCCATTCTTGGTGAGATCTGCGGCTCTCTTTACAGAAATTATGCCTCGGACTAGTTACTCGGCAAGGGTTACTATTCCGAAGGTATAAGCGCAAACTAACCAGGAGCGTCAACGCTGAAAGTACAGTAAGACAGGTTAGCAGGGCCAATGCCTCTGAGAAAGAAGACCATAATTTTTTTTTCAGATTCACAATTCAAACCTTAATCCGTAAGGAGGTGAGGTTCGTTGCATATGAACTTTTTTTTCTGAATTTATTTATACACTTATTTTAGATTATTACTTTTTATTTCACGATACTATTTATTTCATTTATTATTATGTTTAAATTGGACAATTAAAATTTATTTATTTTATTAATTCCATGTTTTTTTTTTTTTTTTTTTTTTTTTATTTTTTATTAAAATTAAAAGTATTCATGTATTTTATATATAAGAATAAATAAATAAAGATTAAAGTTCGCAATAATTGCGGCTATAAAAAAAAAAAAAAAATAATAATAATAGTAATAATAGTTATAATAATATAAGTAATAGTATTAGTAGTAATGGTAGTAATAGTATTGAAAATAATGTGTGTATATGTTGATTCTAGTATGTGTGAGAAAGTGTTTAATTTCCTTTCTTGGGGGAAGAAGTATTAATTACAGTACAAGAGAATGGAAGGATCTATTTAAGTGCCAGATGAAATCAGGTGCTTAATTGCTATTGTCTAGTAATGGCCTTTATTAAATAGGTTTAAATCAAATTCTACTACTACTACTACTACTACTACTACTACTACTACTACTACTACTACTACTACTACTATTACTATTATTACTATTACTACTACTACCAAGAGAGTCAATGTTGAAGAAACAAATTAAGACAGGCCAGTAGGGCTAGCACAACCCAATGAAGATCATAATTTCGTATCTTAAAATTATGATTAACATGGTGAAGTCCAAAAAAATAATTATTATACTACAGTATAATAATGCCCTTATAAAGTCTTACTGATATTAATTAAATGGAAACTAGAATACATTAAACCATTATTTTATTTTATTTTGTGTTTTTTTTTTTTTTTTTTTTTTTTTTTTTATTATTATTACATGTATTTTATAAATAATTTAATTAATAAAGATGAAAAATTTTTGCAGCCATTAAAAAACAAAAAAAAAAACAAAAAAAAAAACAAAAAAAAAAGATAAATGCATATACATAATTACCTTAATCTATTTTTATATTTTATTTTTCTGATTTTTATTTTATTATTCTTTTTTTTTTTATTTTTTTGATAGTTTAAATAAAATAATTATTATTTCTTGGAAAGTGATGAAGACATTATCGATTTAGATTATTATTATATATATAAAAAAAAAAAAAAAAAAGGAACAGGATGTTTTTATTTAATCAATCATCAAAATCATTTCTGGTAATGATGATTCCAAAAAAAAAAAAAATGTTATTCTTGATGCGGTTTTGCAACTCTCTTTTCAGAAATTATGCCGAGGGCTAGTACTCAACAAGGATGGTTTATTCCGATGGTGTTAAGTGAAAACTAACCAAGAGCGTCAACATTGAAAAAAAATGAGGGTAAGATAAGACAGGTCAGTAGGGACCAATGCCTCTGAAGGAGGAGAAGACGCATCATTTCTTTTCAGATTGGTTAATTCAATTCAATTCAATTTAAACCATTAATCAGGAATTAGTATTCCTTTTTTTTTTTTTCCTGAATTTATTTAAACATTTTACTTTCTAAATTTTACCTTTTATTTTAAATTAATACTATTTAAAAAAAAAATATTCATGTAATTAATAAATCGAATAAATAAATAATAAAGTTAAAAAGTTCGTAATAATTGCAGCCATAAAAAAAAATAATAACAAAAATAAATGTTATTTCTTATAATAATTAGGCCTTTTTATTTTATTTTATTTTATTTTATTTAGTCTGTACTTTATATTCATATTCTACTATTTATTTTATTTTATTTTATTCAATCTGTACTTTATATTCATATTCTACTATTTATTTTATTTTATTTTATTCAATCTGTACTTTATATTCACATTCTACTATATATTTTATTTTATTTTAAAATTAATATATTAAATTAAATAACAATAATAATGGGTTTGAAAAGAAGCTCTTCGTATAAAAAGGCATATAAGAAATGTCTTTCGTATTAGCCTTGCACATATATATATAATAGACTATAACAAAAATATCCAAATATGTAATTTCATTCATCGTTATGGTGGATGTATTCTTCAATAGGGAAGCCATAATTTTATTAGCCAGTACTGAAAAATAATTTTTATTATTATTATTTTTTTTTTTTATTTTTTTTTTTAAAAAAAAAAAAAAAAAAAAAAAAAAGTAATAAACTTAAAATAATATCATCTTACAGTATCTTAATGAACAAGTTTCTAAATAAAATCGATTTAAACCTTAGATGTGTTGTTATAAATCGTATCCTTTTTTCCCTCTTTATCATTCAATTTGTAAAATATTATTAATATTATTTCCTAATTTGATCTGTCTTGAGTAAAGTAGTTCATACCGTCAGTCTCATAGGTGAAAGGGTGGAATTTTTATATGTCCACCTTATTTTTCTCATTGATCTTGCAACCATCCAAACTTGTTGATATAAATATATAAGTAATTTTTGAAATATCTAAACTTTTGTGTAATATATATATATACGTATTTTTTTAATATTTATGTAATTATAATTGAATTAATTAAATACTACTGTATATTCAATATTATTGTTGAGTAATAATTTTAAAACTTTAATTTATAATTTATTAAAATTAAAATAAATTAATTTTAATTTTAATTTTAATTTTAATTTTAATTTTTAATTTTAATTTTTATTTTTATTTTTATTTTTCTTTTTTAGTGTATTAAACATAATATATTTTAATTACTTTAAAAAAATTAGATTATAATATAAACTTTATAAAATGGCTTTTTTTTAAAAAAAAAAAAAAAAAAAAAAAAAGATTTTCTATCAATCCATGGATAATAAAGACGTGGTTAGTAAAAAAAAAAAAAATTAAAACATTTAATAGTTATTCCTGTTATCTCATCTTATCATTAATTTTTTTTTTTTTTATATATATTTATTTTATATTTTATTTTTATTTTATTATTAATTTTTTTTTTTTTTTTTTTTTCAATAATAAAAATTAAAATTAAATTTTTTATTGAATATTCTTAAATTCTTATTTTTGGTTCTTTCATTTTCGTTTTTTTTTTTTTTTTTTTTTTTTTTTGATTTGTTTTATAAATAATAATAATAATAATAATAATAATAATAATAATAATAATAATAATAATAATAATAATAATAATAATAATAATAATAATAATAATAATAATAATAATATTATTATTATTATTATTATTATTATTATTATTATTATTATTATTATTATTATTATTATTTTGGTAAAATTAAAATATTATTAGTAATTCATGTGATGAAAATGCTTCAAATACTATTTTATTTGGTTTAAATTAGTAACAATTATTATAAAATAGGAAAAAAGAACATTATTATTTATTATTTATTATTTATTATTTATTATTTATTATTTATTATTTATTATTTATTATTTATTATTTATTATTTATTATTTATTATTTATTATTTATTATTTATTATTTATTATTTATTATTTATTATTTATTATTTATTATTTATTATTTATTATTTGATATTTATTCTTTATTATTTATTATTATTAGATTAATATTTAATTGTTAATATAAACTATTCTATACAGATTAAATAGTAATTAGTAATTAAACTTTTTTTTTATATATTTTAATTTAATTTAATTTATTTTAGATTTTTAAAAAAAAAAAAAAAAAAAAATGTCTATATAAATATAATTAGTTTTCGTGTAATTTTTTGGTTATAATTTTTTTATTTTAAATTTATTTGTATTCTTTATTAAATAAAAAAAAACTTGTATTTATATTAACAAAGATTTTTATTTATAAATAAAGGTGAATTGAAGAAAGAAGTTTTATTTAATATTATTTAAAATAATATATATATTAGTATTTTATATTGTTTATTGAAAAAATTACAAATAATAAAAAAAAAAAAAAAAAAAAAAAGAGAAATACAATGTATTTTATTTTAAATTAAAATTTAAAAATAATAATAATAATAATAATAATAATAATAATAATAATAATAATAATAATTCATTAAATTTATTAAATTTATTAAATTTAAATTTAATTGTAATAAAAAAAAAAAAGAAAATAGTGATAAATAAAAATAAATTCATATTTATTATATATATTTCATACAAAAATTAGTATATTTTTAATAATAGCAATACTATTAATCTATAAAGTAAAAAAAAAAATGGATAATATAAATATTCCAAATGAGTATTTATGTCCTATCACTTTAGAAATTATGAGGGAACCAATGGTTATGCCAGATGGTCATACCTATGAAAAAGAAGCAATTAAAATGGCATTGGAAAAAACCCATTGTTCTCCTTTAACTAAAATACCAATGAATTTTTCAGACGGTGTTATTAATTATTCTTTAAAAAGTTTAATTGAAAATTTTATTAAGGAAAACCATCTTCAGTTAGGTGATATTTTTGAAAAAATAAATAATTTGGATTTTGATGAGAATGCTAAAGCTACGAAAGTTGAATTTGAAGAATTATATGCTCGTTTTATTTCAAAAGATAAAAGTTTAAATCTATGTAAGGATTCCCTTCATGTATGTATGAGACCTAAAAAAATTACAACAACACCTCCTATATGCTTAATTTGTGTCGTTGATGTTTCCGGTTCTATGTCAATTAACTGTGCCAATAATATTGAAGGTACGGAATCCATATATATTTCACGCTTGGAATTGATTAAACATTCTCTTAAAACTATTATTTCAACGTTAAGGAAAGAGGATATGATATGTATTATTAAATTTGATACAAACGCTGAAATGCAAGTTAAACCTACCGTATTATCAGATAAAGGTGTTAAGGATAATGTCATCAATAATCTCAATATGATGAATGAAAACGGGGCTACCAATATATGGGCAGGTATAAAAATGGCTATTGATACCTCTGCCTCTATTCCATTTAAAAATTATCAAAAATCTATTATGGTATTTACTGATGGAGATTCAAATACTAATCCTCCTAAAGGGGTTTATGAAACGTTAAAAGAAACCTTAAAAGTATGTGACGATAATTTCACTATTTCTACCTTTTCTTACGGAAATGATGTGGGTCCAAAACTATTAATTGATATTGCTAATCTTGGTAACGGTATTTATGGATATTGCCCTGATGGAACAATGGTTGGTACTATCTTTATTAATTATATGGCTAATCTTTTATCTACCATTACGCCTATTGTTAAGGTCACAGTAAATCAAGGAGAAACAGAGAAAAAGAAAAAAACAATGACCATTGGACCGTTATATAGAGGAACGTATAGAAATGCTATTTTTAAAGTGGATCAAAATTTATTGAATGAAACTAAAGTTACTGTTGAATTACCAATGTCAAATCAAGAATTTGATGTACCCCTTAATATTGAATCACCAGATCTTCATCAATATATTAATGATAAATTAGAATTTGAAAAGAAACAAAAAGAAAATGATACAAAAAATGAAGGTAATAATAATAATAATAATAATAATAATAATAATAATAATAATGGTAGTGATGATGATGATGATGATGACGATGAAATATTAGATAAAGAAGAAGATGAAGAAGAAGAAACAATTGGTAAAATTGAAGATATTGATCCAAATGCTATAATTCAAGAACGAAATTTCAAACCAATTCAATATGAAGAATTAGTATTAAATCAAATTTTAAGAAATAAATTTATAATTACCCTTAATAAAATTAATGGTATTACAACTTTGGGAGTTATTAAAGAAGACAATGAAAAAGCTCATACGATTTTAAATGATTTTGTTGAATTATTAAAACAATTAAAATTTAAAACTAAATTCATTAAAAATTTAATTATTGATATTGATGATCCTGATCCAAATCATGGTCAAGTGATCAAAGCCATTGATCAAAAATATTTTCAATCATGGGGAAAATGTTATCTTTTTTCATTTTTAAGATTCCATCAATTTGAACAGTGTGGTAACTTCAAAGATCAATCTTTACAATACTATTCTCATGAAATATTTAATGCCTACAGAAAAATTGCTAATACCTTATTTGTTAATCTTCCACCACCAAAGATTATTACTGGAAAAAAACTTAATAGATTCCATCCAGTAACCTCTTTTAATATCCATCAGTATTCTCCATATGGTATGTTTCATCGTCAAGCTCAATCTTCGAATATACCATTTATACCTCCATTGATGTCTGCACAGGCATCAATGCAGTCCCAAACTCAGCAACAAATGAGATTACTGTCACAATTGCAAGCGCAGCAACGAATGCAAGCGATGCCACAAATGCGAATGCAGGCATCAATGGCGAGTCAATCTAGTTCTAGAAATAGTCCGTCTCTGTCGATGCGTATTAAGAGTCTGACTGAGAGGAGTATGAATATGATTACTCCTAAAATGAAAAAAAGTACAAATAATACTACTATTTATATTGATGATACGTCTAATAGGAGTATGGCTATGTCTAATAGGAGTATGGATATGGCTATGCCTAATAGGAGTATAGATATGTACCCACAAATGGCTTTGAGTGCACAAAGTAGTCAGCTTCAAATCATGAATGTAGATACAGATAATGATAGTGAAACTCTATCTATAGATGCACATGACATAATGAGAAAGTTCTTAAATCCTCATGGTGGATGCTTTAATGGAGAAGCCATAGTTTTATTAGCTAATGGTAAAACTAAATGTGTTAAAGATTTAAGAAAAGGTGATCAACTTCATAATCAAGCCATCGTGCAATGTCTTATTGAAGAAAGTTTCAATAAAAAATCATTAAAATCACCCTCTATGTGTGATATACATGGTGTTCTTTTCACTCCCTACCATCCAATATGTTTAGAAAATCAATGGTATTTCCCAATTGATCTTGTACAGCCAAAGCCAGTTGCTATTGACTCATGGTTTAATTTAATATTAAAAGATGAAGTTCATGGTAAATATGAAGTTGAATTTGAAAATGGTATTAAAGCCATCACTCTGGGTCATTATCGTAAAGAAAATAAAATTTTAGAACATCCATATTTTGGTACGGATTTAGTTTTAAAAGATTTACAAGAAAGAGATGCTTCTGGCTTTTCTAATGGTTATATTCATATTCAAGAGATAAATTATCATCAATTACAATTTAATAATGATCAATATTGTATTAATTATTATAAAATTTCAACAGATATTAATAATGACCATCATCGTGAATATAATGATGATGATGATGATAATAAAATTATGGAAACTCAGAAAATCATTTCAGAAATAGTCTTTTAAAAAAAAAGTATAATATAACACAAAAAAAAAAAATAAATATATATATATATATTTTTATTAATATATAATTTTAAAAATAAAAATCTATTTTTTATTTATTTATTTATTTATAATTTTAAAAAATAAAAATCTATTTTTTTTTTTTTTTATTTTGATTTAATAAATAATAATGAAAATATAGTTTTAAAATAATTTATGTGAAGTTAATAAAGTTTTTTCCTACACTACAAAAAAAAAAAAATAAATATTAAAAATTTATATGAATAAATTAATAATTTAATAAAATATATATTTCATTAAATTCAATATGTTTAAAGTTTAATGATACGTTTTTGTTAAAAATAAATAATATAAAAAAAATGTTTAATAAATTTTAACATATAATATATATATGTATATTTTATTATTATTATTATTATTATTATTATTATTATTATTATTACTATTAATTAAATATAATAAAAATAATCAGTATATTTTAAAATTTATTATATTTATACATATTGATTTAATTATTAAACTTTGAATGAATCAAAAGCTATAATTTATTTTTTTTTTTTAAAAAAAAAAAAAAAAAAAAAAAAAAAAAGATACCCATATTCTTAATAATCATAAATTTATACCTAAATTTAATTAAAATCTTAATATATTATTATTATATTTATTTTTTTTTTTTTTTTTTTTATAACATTGTTATTTTTTTTTACCAACAAAAAATTAAACTTTATTAATTTCAAAAAAAAAATATATATATATATATATTTATATAATAATCAATGAAATATTAAAAAATGATGGAAATCATTTCATTGGTAATTTGACTGATATTAAAATTTTTATAATTATTTCTTTTGTCATTATTAATGACCTATTTATAATGATTATAATGTTTTTTTTTTTTTTTTTTTTACTTCTATGTATACCACCCTTATTTTTAGTCCCCAGTGGGAATATTGAGGTAGTCACAACACTTCCTTATGCTTTTCGCATAGGCAGATATTTATCCCTACACTGGAAGGCATTTTAATTATATCTATATTTAATATATCTGCATTTTTGGAACGTTACATTTTGGAACGTGGCTTATAAATAAAAAATTAATTCGTAATATAACGCCCCACATTTTTAAGTTATCTAATGTTGGAAATATATCATATATCTAATGATTTTTAATATTAAATTAAAATATTTAATAATAATAATAATAATAATAATAATAATAATAATAATAATAATAATAATAATAATAATAATAATAATAATAATAATAATAATAATAATAATAATAATAATAATAATAATAATAATAATAATAATAATAATAATAATAATAATAATAATAATAATAATAATAATAATAATAATAATAATAATAATAATAATAATAATAATAATAATAATAATAATAATAATAATAATAATAATAATAATAATAATAATAATAATAATAATAATAATAATAATAATAATAATAATAATAATAATAATTATAATAATAATAATAATAGATAATTAAGTTTAAATATTAATTTTAAAACAATATCTGTTTTTCAATTTTGTTTTATATTTTAATTTACATATATTTTATTTTAATCAATAACAAATGTATCTATTATAAAAAGGTTATATATTTTTAATTGAACCTTGGTTCTATCCTTGATGTAAATCCATGGGCTATCATACCAAAAGCTTCTGATTTGATCCCTCCCTTTGATGACCATTTTCCAGGTTTTCCCCACAAGAGTATTTTTTTTTTTTCTTTTTTTTTTTTTTAAAAAAAAAAAATATGGTAGTTAGGGTTACAGGTATATATTTTCTCAAATTATATGTATATTATTCTAATTCTCAGTAATAATATGTATTTCAGAGTACCTACGCTGAACACTCAGAAAGGCCGTCCAACAGGGATATTATCTGCCTATTCAAAAAACATAAAGAAGTGTTGCAACTACCTCAATATTCCTACTGTCCTTAAGGGGAAGGGGCTAAAACTAAGAGAGGTATACACCAGAAACCGGAAATAAAAATAATAATAATAAAAAAAAAAAAAAAAAAAAAAAGTTATTAAATTTTCTTACATAATTTACATATATTTTTTATTAATTGTATGTATCATTATAAACAGTATATATATATATTATTGATTTTACTATATATATATATTATTAATATTATTAAATAGTTTTATATATATATATATATTATGAATAAATTATATATATATATATAATTAAATTTAAATAATAATTTTAAAATAAAATCTATTTTTTAATTTTATTTTATATTTTAATTTACACATATTTTATTTTATTTAATAACAATTTTATGTATTATAAAAAGCTTATATATTTATTATTGATTTATTATATATTTTTTTTATTTTTTATATTATTTTTTATATTATTTTTTATTTTATTTTAATTTTTTTCTTAATTAGTTAAAGTTTATAATCTGTCTCTTTTTTTTTTTTTTTTTTTTTTGGAAAATAATAATGTATTTTTATGTCTCATAAAACAATAAAAAATAAAGTATTTTTGTTAATTTATAAATATCCTCTGATTTATTAAAAATTAAATATAAAAATTTATGAAGGTATCAATAGTTGGTAACAAAAAACTTTATACATAAATTATTAAAAAATTATAATTTTAATTATTAATTATTAAAATGAGATTAAAAAGTAATAAAAATAATAATAAAAAATATATAAATATTAAGATGAGAGATTATAAAAATAATGAGGATTATTTTTATTTATTTTATTTTATTTTATTTTTTTTTTTATTTTATTTTATTTTATTTTTTATTTTATTTTTATTTTATTTTATTTTATTTTATTTTATTTTATTTTATTTTTGCTATTTAGTGAAAAACAAAAATATTTAATAATTATTAAAAATTTAGTAAAAATATAATAGTATTTTTTCAATAAAATTATTAGTAATTTCATTAAATATATAAATATATTTTTAAATAAATAAGATGAAAGTAAAAATTATTTCATTCCTAATTTATTTTTTATCCATTATCTGTAATAATTATAATAATAATAATAATTATAATAAAATATAAATAAAAAAATATTTACATCCATATATATAAAAATATATATATATAGATTTTTTTATATTTTTACTAAATAGAAAATTAATAAATAAAATATTTTAGATATAGGAAAAACAATAACTATTTATATATTAGCAAATTCTGAAAATGGTGGAAGGTTTTCATATGATAAAATCATTGATGAATTTAATAAGTACTCAGTTAATAATAATTTAAATATTACATTAGCAATGAATTTTTTATCGAAAGAAAATTCAACCGTTGGAGTAACTGACTATGAATCATCAGTAGAATATATTTTATCAAAGAGATCAGATAAATATGATATAATCTTTTTTGATAATATATTTACAAGTAAATTTGCACCAGATTTTTTAATTTTAGATGATTATATACCTAAAGAATATATTGATATGTATAAAAATTCTAAAATATTTCAAACATGTTATTATAAAAACAAATTAGTTGCATTTGTAAATGTTTTTTTTTATTTATTTATATATTTATATATTTATTATATTTTATTATATTTTATTATATTTTATTTTTTGTTTATTTAATTTATTATATATTTATAATTTTTATATTCTATGAATTTATAAAAAATTTTTATAAAAAAAAAAAAATTAAAATAATATTCTTTTTATTTAGTAATATTTCTTTTTTTTTTTTTCTCATTTTATTTTTTTTTTTAAAAAAAAAATAATTAAATAGCCATTTTCTTTTGACGTTACTGCACTTTATTACAATGTAAAATTATTACAAAAATACAATAAAGTCATTCCAAAAACATGGGATGAACTACTAGAAACAGGAAAATATATTTTAAACAAAGAAAGAGAAAATAATAATACAAATTTAATTGGATATAATGGATTATTGCATGGTAAATTTAATATATAATCAATTATAAATACATATTTATTTATATTTATTTATTAATCTAAAGTTATTTGAAAGTAGCTAAAAATTAATAAAATTAATATTAAAATCAAAATTAAATGAAATTTAAAAAATTTAAAAATAAAATGAAATAAATAAAAAAAAAAAAAAAAAAAAAAAAAAAAAATTAGATACCGAAATAGGAACATGTTCCGTTTATGAATTTATTTATTCATTTCGAAATGAACATGATTCACCATTCCCAGATTTACAGAGTCAAAATATAAAAGATGCATTAAAAAAGTTAAAACAAATAAAAAATGAAATATCATCAGGTATGAAAGAAAATCATAAATTCAATTTTTTTTTTTTTTTTTTTTTTTTTTTTTTTTTTTAATAAATATCATATTGGTATTGTATTTTATAATTGCTAATTAAAAATTACTATAAAATTAATAATAATAATAATAATATTAATTCTAATAGTAATATTTATAATAATAGCAGTAAGAGAATAAATAGCATTAATAATAATAATAATATTAATTATTTAAAAAAACATATATAATATAAATACATAAATACTGATCATATTGTAATTTATTAATTTATTAATTATATTTTTTCTATACATTTTATGAATTAAATTTAAAAATAGATTTTGTCTTTAAATCAAATTTATATTATACTTTTGAAAATATATTTAATGAAAACTTTATTTTTGCAAAATTATGGTATGCCTCAAAATTTCATGATACTTATGATTATACCATTCTTCCAGGTAGCAAATCAGGAATATCAGGATCCATAATAGGAGGATATAGTGTAGGTATTAACAAACATATTACGGATGAAAAGAAGGAAGCTTCGGTTACTGCATTTAAATTTATAATATCAAGTTATATTCAAAAAATACTTATAATAGAAAGAAGATTAAATTCTCCACTTTCAAGTTTATATGATGATAAAGAAGTTTGTAGTGTTGTAGACTGTCCATTTTACAAAAGTTTACAAGTAGTTACAAGACCAAATAGTTCCACTTATAGTAAGTGGTCCAGTGATTTTAGAAAAAATATTTATGAATATATCTTTGGAGAAAAATCTTTAACAGATGTAATAAATGATTCAAATCTGAATATAAATTCATCTAATCCAAAAAAATCATTCTTTGGATTATTTACTTTTATTATTATATACACTATTATTTCAACATTTATTTAGTTCTAATTATATTAAAAAATAGAGAGATAAAAAAAAAATAATAATTTATAAATATTGATTTATTATATATTTTATAATTATTGTAATTATATATTTTTACTAGAATATTTATTAATATTTTATTTACTTTTATTATTATATACACTATTATTTCTACATTTATTTATTTCTAATTATATTAAAAAATAGAGAGATAAAAAAAATAATAATTTATAAATATTGATTTATTATATATTTTATAATTTATGTAATTATATATTTTTACTAGAATATTTATTAATATTTTATAATTTTATATCCTTTATCTTTTTCTTTTTTTTTTTTTAAAAAAAAAATGATGAAAATGTTATTAATAAAATTTTTGTTTTAATTTTATAAAACTACTTTAAAAAAAAAAAAAAAAAAAAAAGTAGTTTTAAATATATATATATTACTGATATTAAAATATATTATGACACTAGAAAATAGTATTCATACAGTAATTTAAATTTTATTTACTAATTATTATTGATTAAATATTTTTAATTTTTTTTTTTTTTTATTTTTTAAAAGTTTAATTAGGCAATATAGTAAATATAATTTTAAAAAATATATATATCTTTTAAAAATATGAAGTTCTGAATAAACTCTTTATAATTATTATTAAATTTTTTAATAATAATCTTTTTATTTAATAAAGAAGAATCCCTTTTAAAATAATAATTATTACATGTATTTATATAAATTTTATTTATAATAAAGCATAATGTGCTTAATCTTATTTACTTAATCTTATTTACTATCATTTTAACAATATATAAATTAATAAAGATTATGATATAAATCAAATATGTGATTCAGCATATTTGTAAATTTTTGAATATTTTATTAGATAACATAAAAAGTTTACAAAATATATCAGTTAAAAAAAAAAAAAGAAGAAAAAGAAAAAAAAAAGAAAAAAAGAAAACAATAAATAATTATAAATAAAAAAAAATAAAAGATATAAATATATAGTTTTATATCTTTTTATATTTATTTAATATATTTAAATATTAGGATAAAAAATTACTTTAAAAAAAATTAAAAATAGTAACATAATAATACTAATAAAAAAAATTAAAAATAGTAACATAATACTAATAATACTAATAATTATTACCAAATTTTAATAAAAAAAAAAGTTTAATAATATTCCTTTGGTAAATTTATAATAACCAAAAATGAATACTAATGTATTTAATATATTTTTATATATAAATATTTTTTTTTATTAATATATATGTAATTTTTTATTTTTATTATTATAAATCAATAAAATATATTTATTATAATATTAATAATAGCCATATATATTTCAATATTTTTAAAAATATTAATATATTAGAAAAAAATATATAAAAATATAATTATATATATTATATAAAATATATAAAAGTTCAAATGAAAGTTTTTTAATTATTAAAATACATTAATTTTTGGTAATTAAATATAAATATATTAATTATTATTCCTTTCTTTACCAAATGAATATTATTAAACTTTTTTTTATTAAAAGTTGTTAATATTTATTATTTATTAGTATAATTGGTATTATTATGATATTATTATTTTTAATAAATATTTTAACCAATTTTTAACGTATTAATATATTTTAAAAAAACGATATTAATAGGAATATATTATATTGTTATTTTAAACGAATATTTTTGTTTAATGTTTATATATTTAATCTAATTCATGGCAATTTAAATTTAAACATTCAATAAACGGTGAATTTGTTAATAAAAATTTATTAATAAAATTAGATAAAAAAAAAATTAAATAATTCATATAATAATATAAATTATTAAATTTAGATAATAAAAATTAAAAAAAAAAAAAAAAAAAAAAAAAAAATTAAAATTAAAATTTCTTCTTTAAATTTAAAAAAAATATAATATATTTTAATTTAGCTAAATATAAAAATAAATTATTATATATTAATAGAGATTAAAAAAATTTAAATGATATAAAATAATAAAAATGTTACACTTAAATCAAAATTTATAGAAATATTTTTTTTTGTGTATCAAGTTATGTTTTTAATATATTTCTTATTTAATTTTAAAACTCTTTTTATTAATAAAAATAAAAATTCCATTTAATTAATATAATAATTTTTATTTTATTTTATTTTATTTTTATTTTATTTTTTATCAAAATTTATAGAAACATTTGTTTTGTGTATCAATTAAGTAATATTTATAATATAATTCTTATTTAATTTTAAAACTCTTTTTATTAATAAAAATAAAAATTCCATTTAATTAATATAATAATTATTATTTTATTTTATTTTTATTTTTTTTTTAATTTTTATTTTTATTTTTATTTTATTTTTATTTTTATTTTTTTAATAATTAATTTAATTACTCATTCTGAGTCCTTTTTTTCCTTTTTTTTCCTTTTTTTCCCTTTTTTTAATAAAATTATTATTAATACATTAATTCAATTGCAAAAAGTTCAATTCCTTTTAATTCCTTTTATTATTATTATTATTATAATTATTATTATTATTATTATTATTAGAATTAGAATTAGAATTAAAATTTAATCATCCTTAAAATGTTACTAATTAATTTATTTTTACTATTAAAAAAATAATAATAATTTATTTTCGAACCATTAATTTTATTTTATTTTATTTTTTTTTTATTAATTTTTATTTATTATTATTTTATTTCATTTATTCATTTATTCTTTGAAGAATAAATTTATTTAATAAATTAAAAAATTAATCTCCTTGTCTTTTTTTTATTATTATTATTATGATATAATTTTATACTCAATATTAATTTAAAAATTTTAACAATTAAATTTTTAATTTATTTTATTTATATACTCTCTAATATTATTAAATAACAATAACAATGTCATCAAATTAAAAATAATTCTTATTTATAAAGAAAAAGTTATATATTAATAAAAATACTATATATAAAATGGATTATTTGAGTATTAATAGATTTAATAGTAATAAATTAATTTAAAATTCTTTTTTTTTTAAAAAAATATATATATATTTAATATCATTTTTTTTTTATTAGTATAAATACATATCTTTTTCCTATAAAAAAAATAAAATAAAATAAAAAGAAAAAGTATAATAAAATAAAATATATATACATATATTTATTTATAGATTAACATTCAAAATAATTTTTTTTAAATTAAAAATATATTATAAATTAAAATGAAAGGTTTCTTTTTATTTTCTACCTGTATTGCTTTATTAACAAAATTTTCATACTCTTTAGATATTGTTAAGAGATGTGGTGATAAGTTTGTCCTCGATGGAAGAACATTCTATTTCACAGGTAGTAATAATTATTACCTTCATTATAAGGATATTGAATATGCTACTCCAAAGATTTTCGAAATAGCGAAGAAGCACAATCTTAATGTTTTAAGAACTTTTGCTTTTATGGATGAGGCCTATATTGAAGAAGGTGTTTATTATACTTCATTAAATAATGTTACTCGCGAAATTGAGGTTAACGAAGGTGAAAATGGTCTTCAAAGACTTGATAAAGTTATTGCTTTAGCTGAGCAACATGATATTCGTTTAATTATTGCTTTTACTAACAATTGGGCTGATTTCGGGGGTATGGAACAATGGGTTAGAGAATTTGGTTTCACTGAACATTATCAATTTTATACTGAACCAGAAATTAAGAAATCTTATAAGAAATATGTTGAAACTATCATCAATCGTACTAACACCATCACCGGTAAAAAGTATAAGGATGATGGTACCATCTTTTCTTGGGAATTAGCTAATGAACCAAGATGCTGGGGAACCAACATGGATAAAAACGAAAAATGTACTACTGAAACTGTTACTTCTTGGATTGATGAAATGTCTACTTTTGTTAAGTCTATTGATTCAGAACATATGGTTAGTTCTGGTGAAGAGGGTTTCGGTTTAGCTGGTGTTGATACTGATAATGATATTTATGGATTTGGTGATGGTAATGATTTCGTTAAGAATGCTTCACTTGAAAACATTGATTTTGCTACTATTCATCTTTACGCTACCTACTGGGGATTTAAAGATTTAGTTAACGAAGGAATTCAATATATCGAAAGTCATGCTAATGCTGTTAAGAAGCAATTAAATAAACCAATTATTATGGAAGAATTTGGTCTTCCATTTGATAAGCGTGATGAAATTTATCCAAAATATATGCAAAATTTAATTGATAATGATTACAATGGTATTATGTTCTGGATGATTGCTCATGATGAATATCCAAATTATGATGGTTTCAATATGTATGATAAAAATATTACTACCTATGTTGATGATTACACTCCTATTCAAAATGCTAAAAGTGGTGAGGAAATTAATTTTGAAATGTGTAAAGTTGAATTATAAAATAATAATTATGCTTGATAGTATTTAAAGAAATGATAAAATAAAAAATAAAATAATATAAAGTATTACTTTCTATTATTTTATAGAAATGAATCTAATAATAATTCAATTATTAGATTATCATTAAGCATATTAAGCATATGTATTTATTTATTTATTTATTTATTTATTTATTTATTTATTTATTTATTAAATTCAAATATATATATATTAATAATAAATTGGTATAAAAAATTTTTTTTAAAACTAACTTATAAAATTTTTATCATTGAAATTGGTGTATTTTTTTTTTTTTTTTTTTATTTTAGTATGTAATTTATATATATGGAATAAAAATGAAAATAAAATAAAAAGTCTTTAATCAATTATAAAATAAAAAATTATATTAAAAATTTTTAAATTATTTTAATATTAAATTTTTATGATAATAATATCTCAATGAAATTTATAATAATTAATTATGTGATTATAAAGTAAGAGGTAATAATTTGATATTAAAATTTAATATTAAAAATAAATGTAATTTTTTTATTTTTATTTATATTTATAGATATTTTTAACTAGTTATAAAAATAACTAGTAAAATTTTGATTAATAAAATAATTATATTCTTTACAAATAAAAGAGCAGAAGATTTATATACTTTTTTCATTGTATTTGTCTTACTTTTAATAATTGTATTGATATTTATTGTTTTTTTTTTTCCTTATTTATAAGAGAAGATACTATGTATTATTATTTAAATTATTGTAGAATTTTAATAGAAATTTATAACACACATTAATAAAACAATAATAATTTTAAAATTAAAAAAAAAAAATGCAGATAAACATTAATAAAATAAACTTAGTTAATAAATTTTTTTTTAAAATTAAAGTATTAATTATAAACAAAAATTCTTTAATATTATCTATATAAATATAGATAATATTATTTATTTTAAAAATTCACTATAATTTGTAATACATTTTTTTTTATTATATTTATTATAATTAATAATATAATTCTTTCTTAATATAATAATTAAAATAATATAAACTTTAACAAGTATTTTAATATATGAATAATATACATGTATTTTAATTATTACAGTTAAGAAAAGTTTTAATTATTTTAAATATCAAGTATTTATAAATATAAAAAAAATAAAAATAAAAAAATAAAATAAAATTAAAAATTTTATTTTATTTTAATATTTATCTTCGTAAGTATTAATAAATATGAATAATAATATAAATGATAAATCAAAATATTTATATATAATATTTTTGTGTTAATAATTTTATGATTTTATAAATTATAATTAAAAATTATTTACTTTATTATTAAATTATATATCTAATAATATAAAAATATAATGAAATACCATTAATATATAATTTCATGATTTTAAAGCTATATATCAAAAAAATAAATATATATATATATATATATATTTTATTATTATATATTCTATATTCATTCTTTGAGGATAATTTTATTCTAATAATGTTTTTTTTAAAATAAATTTCTATTTTTTGGAAAAAGCATTTGTTTCTTACTTTTATATATTTAATATAAAATCAATCATAATAATTTAAAATTACAATTTTATTTATCTATTTTCTTATTTTTTATTAAATAAGCTTTACTATTATAATATAAAAGTATCCAATTTGATATTTCAATGTTATAATAAACATCACTGTTAACTGTAATCTTAATGTAGAATTGAATGAATATATAATATGAATAATTTTATACATCAAAATTTAAAACCAATCAAAATTAATATATTTTCTATTTATTAATTATTAACATTAAATTAAGTATATTTTATGAATTTTTATTATTATAATAATAAAAAATAAAATATAAATATTCATTAAAAAATATTAAAATAATAAAT
>JACVTC010000106.1:60000-152500 GCA_016946835.1 Neocallimastix lanati (nom. inval.) | reverse complement strand
AATAAATAATATTAAAATTAAAAATATTATTATTAAAATTTAATAAAGATTAACGAAATTCTATATAATATTAAATAGTGATTCTTGTTTTGGTTAATACTGAATTTAAATATTGTATTAATTGTAAAATAAAGTTTTTGGAATATGTTCTATCAATATGTGTTGCTAGCATATCAGGAATCCTATTATGAAGAATCCATAATTTCTTTGTGGTTTTGTCTATTAATTCCTATTTTATATAGATTTAAATTTAAATATATATATATATATTATTAATATTCGTTAATAATAATAATAATCATTATTATTATATTTAAAATAGATTATTTTATTAATTAAAAGCATATGTATCCCTTTTATAAATCTATACCTTATTTTCAGTCTTAGAAACTTCATCAATATAACCAAAACAATGAAAATAAATAGATATACGATAATAAATTTCTTGAAAATCGGTATTATCATTAAGATTATAAATTTTTTGATCAATATATAATGTATCTTCAATAAATTTTGATATGGGGTATAATTTACTGTTATCATTATAAATAATCTTTTTTTTAAAAAAAAAAAAAAAATATATATATATATATATATATATAATAGATTGATTATTAAATATTAAATTGAATTTATATATATATATATATATATTTTAATCGTTTAAAAAAATATTAATATTAATAATTTTAATTATACTTTATTAAATAAGCTAGGTTTTATAAATAGCTTGGCAAGGGTAGTTTTAAAAACTGTAATTCTTGGATGACAATCAGAAAAAGTCAATAATATAAGGATGTGATGTTGGTATAATGCTGATTTTTTAAAAAAAAATAATAATAATTTTATCAAATCTGCGGACTACATTTAATTTATTTAATTTATATATATATTATTTAATTTATTTAATATTAAATAATTTATTTATAATATTAATTATTATATACATATATATAATCCATTTATAGTATTTTATTAGTTATACCTCTTTTTCCCAAGTTACTTGATCTAATTCTTGAATAATATGCTTAATAGCATATTGAAATTGTATTTTTATGTTTTTTAAATTATAATCTATATATAATAAAATTATAAGAAGTAAAATATCACTTATCTTTATTTCAATATTATTTGCAATACTAGTGTAAAGATGTGTATTAAACATAAAATGAATAAAAACATATATATTATTATTATTATTATTATTATTATTATTATTATTATTATTATTATTATTATTATTATTATTATTATTATTATTATTATTATTATTATTATATTATTATTATTATTATTATTATTATTATTATTATTATTATTATTATTATTATTATTATTATTATTATTATTATTATTATTATTATTATTATTATTATTATTATTATTATTATTATTATTATTATTATTATTATTATTATTATTATTATTATTATTATTATTATTATTATTATTATTATTATTATTATTATTATTATTATTATTATTATTATTATTATTATTATTATTATTATTATTATTATTTAATTATATAGTTAATTAATTGTTATCCTTTTATCCTTAAGCTATTTATTTATTAATTTATTTAGTAAATATCTTACCAAAATAAAGTGGCAGACTCTATTAATTCTACTACACTTTTTATATTTTGAATTGGAAAAAATTTATTTTCATTATCTATATTTTTTTCAATTTGTGAATAATATTCTTCATTATCCAAAATATTATATTGTATTGAAGTACATGTTGAAAATAGTTCTATTGAACCTGTATATTTATTTAATGTTATTTCATTTATTTCTTCATTATTATTTTCTAAATTATTTATAATTTCCTTTATTTCTTTAATTTCTTCATGATAATCATCTAATCGAAATCCATAATATGATAATATTTTTTCAAAAAGTTCAACAGGAGAATATAATAATTTTTGTAGCTTTGCTTTATTTTTTTTATTCTTTTTTTCTGATATTGGATGTTCTTGTTTAAAATTTTTATCATCATTGCTTGAATTTTTATCTTTATTTTTAAAATAGCTATATATTTCCTTTAATTTTTTTTACAAAAAAAAAAAAAGGATAAACATATATATATATATTATAAAAAAAAATAAATAAATAAAATATTTAATTAAAATCCAAAAATATATTTAAATTATTACCTTATTTAAAAATAAATCCTTTATACATAGCATTGCATTTCTTGAATATATTATATTGTTTTCAAAACACAATATTTTTAATAATAATTCAAGATATCGATCTTTAAAATCTTTTATTTTATTCTTATAATTAATATAAAATAACCTTTGAGATATTATTAATGTACATAATGATTTATCTGCAATGATAAATAAATTTATAATTAAATAATATTTATATAAGAATAGTATTATTAATATTTTTATTTATATAATAATTAATTATATAATTAGTTTTATATCTTATTATAAAAATTTACCAGTAAGACACATTTGATATAAATTTTTACTTTTCTTTTCCTTCTTATTTCGTAAATATTTAGTATTTGTATCATTGTATTTATTTGAAATTTCATTATGCCAATTATTAAATTCCTTATGAAAATCAGGAAATATATTTACAATAACAGATGAAAATTTTTTTTGATTAATTTTCATAAATTCGTTTAATTCCTTAGTTTCTCTTTTAGTTAATTTCTCTTCTCCTTCATATATATTTATATTAGAAAATAAAGATTGATCATTTTCTTTATTTTCTTCATCATGATATTTATTTTCAATTTCTTCATCCTATTTTTATTTCAATGATTATTTAATTAATATATATATATATAATTTAATAAATATTGAATAATATAATAATAATTACAATAATATGAATAAAAAAAAAAAAAAAAAAAAAAAATTATAAAAATACTAACAATTTCTTTATCAAATTTATCTAAATCAAAATTAATAAAGTTATTTATTTCATCTTTATGTTTTATTTCCTCTCTTAAATCAAATAAAGGTTTTATTTTCTTACTAGAAGAATTATTATTAAATCTTTTTAAATATAAAATAATTAAAATAAATATTTAATAAATTTTATATAATAATATATATTTATATTATTTATTGTAATCTATTATTTTATTGTATATATAATACCTTGAAGTTTCTGCTTTTCTTTTTCCATTTATTTCCATATCACTATCCTGAGTTAAATCTAATTCTTCAATTTCTTTTTTATTAGATTTACATTTATTAATGGTTTCTAATTTTTGGTCTATTATACCAAAAAGACTAATAAATTTAATTTTAATATTAATTATAAATTTCGTTGTTACTTTTTTTAAAAAAAAAAAATAAAATAAAAAAAGTTATATAAATATTACTTATTTATATCTTTTTCCATGGTCTGTAAATCCAATTCATCGGATAATAAAGTATCATCATCTTTATTTAAATCTATATTATCGAGAGACATATCATTTTCTTTTTTCTTTTCTTGATTAGAAGAACATATTTTATTTTCATGACTAATTTTATTATCGTTTTTTTTATTCTTATCACTTGGAAAATATAAAAGAATACTATTTTGTTTTCCTTTTTCTTTTTCTTTTTCTTTTCCTTTTCCTTTTATTTTTTCCTTTCCTTTTCTTTTTTCTTTTTCTTTTTTCTTCTTTTTTTCTTTTTCTTTCACTTTTTTATTCAATTTATTATTTGAATTTGATGAATTTTCTTCTGATACTTCTTTATCAGAAATTGTTATATAAAAATTATCTTTATTTAAATCATTTCTCTCTAAATTATCAGAACCACTTAAAACATTATTTGAACTATTTACTGTATTATCTTCATCTTCATCTGATATTACTATTGGATCCAAATTTATAATTTCTGAACTTTAAAAAAAAAAGGAAATATTACCATAATTAATATATATATATATATATATATATATTATGAAGTATAATGTATAGTTAAGATATTCATTACTTTCTAAAATTTATAATTTTTTAATAATATTTAATAATCCTATAATAAAAAAATTATAAAATGTTTATTTTTTATAAAATACCTTTTTTTTTTTTTTTTTTTATCTTTCTTTTTTTTACTTTTTTTTTTTTTTTTTTTTTTTTTTTTGAAAGTATATAATCAATGAAAATAAAATAAAAAAAAAAAAAACAATAAAATGTCATTTTCCCGTTACATATATTTATATATATTTAATAAATTTAATTTTTTAACAAAAACATTATACGTACCCAATATATTCATCAATATCAATATATACTTTTTGTGTATCACTTTTTTGATTATCCATTAAATCTGATTTTTCTTTATTTAATTCATCAATGTGTGAATATAAATTTGATTCTGAAACCATTTTTTCAAAAATATAAAGTTTTCTCCTTTTTAATTTTGGTGTATTTTGAATACTATCCATATATTCATTACTACCTGTACTTGTACTGTTTTTCATTATTTTATTAATAATTATTTTATTAATGAAAATATTATATGAATTAAATTATATATATTCATGTTAAAATTATTTTAAAATGATATAATAAAATGTAATTTATTTCTTTTTTTTTTTAAAAACTCATACATTAATTAAAAATATTATTTGTAATAAATAAAATGTGTATAATATTAATGAATATACAAATTTCAGGTTTATATCACTAATATAATTCTATGTTAATTCTAAAACTCTATAATATTTAAAATAAAAAATAAATATATATATCAGTATAATTTTTACTAATAATTTTTTTTTTTTTTTTCAAAATTTGAAAAATAAATATAAAATACTAATAATAAAAAAAAATATTAAGTATATTAATTATCTAATTATTATTATCTATTATTATTATTATTATTATTATTATTATTATTATTATTATTATTATTATTATTATTATTATTATTATTATTATTATTATTATTATTATTATTATTATTATTATTATTATTATTATTATTATTATTATTATAGTTATTAATTATTAGTCTGTAATTATTATTACTTTTAATTACTTTACAAAATAAAAATAAATAAAAATATTTACATATTATTTTCTATGATTTTATTAAAACTTTAACAAAATTATTATATATTGTTATTAATTATATATACATATTTTTTTTAAAAAAAAAAAAAAAAGGTTAATATTTATATTATATCTATTATGTCATATAAAATCTTATAATTATAATAGTATAATATTTATATTATTTTTAATTCAAAAACCTCAAATAAAGAATTATAAAAGAATTATATTTATAGATATAAGATATTATATAAGTAAATCTTTAAATTTTCCAAATTACATGTTACTTCCAAATAAGAAAGCATATTTAGTTAAAATATATATCTCCTTTAATAATAAAAGAAGTAAAGCTAATAATATAAATAAAAATAGTACATTAATATCCTAAATTTTAATATGTTCTAAATATTCTTATTGCCTTTTTCTCTCTTTTTTGCTTCCAAATCATCAAAATTATTTCTTTATGTCCATAATTTAGAATATAATATATAATAAAGTATTTATTATATATATATATTAACTAAAAATAATCTAATATATTAAATAAAATATTATTCAAATTTTATTATTTATTAAATATATTTAAATTTTACAAATTACATAAATATATTCTTATAATATTAATAATCATTATATATAAAAAAATAAATTTATTATTAATAAGAATTATTATAATTAATAAAATTTGTGAAAGGGTTATTAAATTAAAATGGGCGCTTTACAATAAAATAAACATTATTTTAATAAAATATATAATGATAATTTTGTTTATTTGTACACTTTTCCTTTTAATTAGGTCCTCTAAAGTATTCATTTTAATTTTTACTTCTCAACTTATCATTGTTAACATTTATATAGGAAAATTACCAACAAATAAACAGTTTAAATGTTTTATAATATAAAATTAATTTTTCTATGATACAATTTTCTTTGATATTTATTTTATAATATTTTTTTTTTTTTTTTTTTCGTTTTGTTTTATTTTATTTTACATGTTTTATTTATTTATTTTTTTTAATTTTGTCTTGTAGATTTCCAACTTTTTTAATTTTTCAACTTAAATATGATATTTCATATTTTTAAAAAGAATTAATATATTATAATTCTTAACTTATTTTTCTCTTATTTTATTTTTTTTTTATTAATAAAGTAAATTAATAATAAATATTTAATTAACTGTGAACTTCAATACAAAAAAAAAAAAAAAAAAAAAAAAAAAAAAAAAAAAAAAAAAAGCCGTGAAAGTAACTATTAATACTCCATTTAGTATGATCATACTATGACCATTAAGGAAAATACTAAGTATGAGCCTTGAATGTAAGACTAAAAGAAAAATAGATTTCAAAATGAATAACTGAATATCAATGTTTGGAATCTATTAATAGATACTTATGAGACTGGGAAAGAAAAAAAGAAACTTGAACTTTAAAAGGAATAGGACTATATGAGATTCAGTAATAGGAAAGATATTGAAATGTTTTTGTTGAACATAAATAATATCTTCAATAAATATAAAAAATTAAATAACGAAGCTAATGAGAAAGCTTAGCATAATTAATTTATAAATAGAAAGAATGCAAAAAAAAAAAAAAAAAAAAAAAAAAAATTAAAGAGAAGTGTCTTAAATTATTAACAATAAATATAATCAACTATTAGATAAAAATAATAAAGTTATTATTAGATTATATATACAATTTTTTTTGGAAATTAATGATTAATTAACAATTAATAAAATATATAAAGAAATTATGAATAGAAATAAAAAAAATTAAAAATAAAATGTCATCTAATATCATTTTTTGTCTGATACGTTTTTCGTTTTAATACATTATTTTTTCATCAATTTTAAATTTATTGAATAATTTTTTTTTTAAATAAATATTAATAAATTATAATGTGTTATAAATATTATTCATAAAAAAAAAAAAAAAAAAAAAAAGATTATTCAGAGACAATGTTAATAATGGAACTAATACGAGCGTATTGTGGGCCACCAAGCTTAGAAACTAAACCAAATTTTTCATAATCAAATTGAGTGGTGGAGTTATTGTAGATGGAATTATTGGCATGAATCTTTACAATTTCGGCATTGTAAATAATAGCTGTTTCAGAACCTTCCTTGTTTGTTAATGGAGTACGAGAAAGGAGCTTACATTCAATATTGATTGGACATTGAGCAACTAAAGGTGCCTTAATGACAGAAGAAGCCTTTTGGGTGAAACCAACCTTTTCAAATTCAGAAACATTATGTGGGAATTCAGCACCAGCAACCATAGATGATCTTTAGATATAATTTATATTTAAAAAAAAAAAAAAAAAAAAAAAAAAATATTATGATAAATATATAATTAGTAGATTATTTTTTAAACAATTAATAAAAAATTATATATATATATATTTATATTTTTTATTATCATTCATTTTTTTATTATTATTATATATTATTTATTATATATTATATATTATTATCCTTTTTTTATTACTATTATTTACTTACTCAATACAATTATCTGTAACAATATTTACAGCAAATTCCTTAGTTTCATCAATATTATTTTCTGTATCTTTTTTACCTTCTGGCTTTTTGGAGACGGTTAAAGACATAACTGGTGGATTAATACTAACACAAGTACATAAGGCATATGGAGCAACATTTGGAACACCTTCAGAAGAAACAGTAGAAATTAGGTTAGAAGATCTTGGCATCTGTGATAATGTTTTATTATTTAGTTGATATAAAACATAAAATAAAATATGAATTGACAGATTATTAGTTAAAAAAATTATTTTATATTGTATATAAATATATATATATATATATATATATATATTTGTTTAAAAAGCTGATAACTTACAGAAGAACTTTATTATTTTAATTAATTTATCAAATTTAATATCCAACAAAAACCAGTTGAAAAAATAAAAAATTTAAAAAGTAATTTCTTAATTCAAAAAAAAAAAAAAAAAAAAAAAAAAAAAAAAAAAGAAAGAAAGAAAGAAAACCTTCATAATGAAATTTTATAATGTGTTAAAAAATTTAAATAATTGAATATTTTGTTTTATATTTGAGATTTTGAAATTTCAATTTGAAATTTAACATCAAAAAAAAAAAAAATATATATATATATATATATATGTATATATATATTTAATTTCTTGTGTTAATTTTATTTGTTAAATATCTATCTATTTATTATTATTATTATTGTTGTTGTTTTTATTTGGTAGCTTTATCAATATTATATTCAAAGTCATAATGATATTTTTTTTTTTTCTTTTTTAATTATTTTTTTAAAAAAATAATCATTTCTTCAATTTTAATTTTATTATTTATTAACTAATAATATATTTTCATTTTTAATACTAATATATATATATATAATATTACTTACAACACCCATTAAAAATTTCAACATATCCTTAATTTCATTTGGTTCATAGGCAACTGAAGTACCTTCCTTTGGCTTTTGTGGAACCCCCATTTTAAAATTTTGATTTGGAATTGAAATCTTTTCAACAGTAAACTTTGAAGTATCTGGCTTCTTACCAAAAAAGAATTTGTTTGGAAGAGTACGAGAAAAATTACGTTTACCAACAACAGTTCTGTTAAGAGCGGAAAAAGCATTAACAGTAACTTGAAGTTTAGAAAAAGCTCTGGTTAAGGAAAGACTCATCCTTTTTTTTTTTTTTTTTTTTTTTTTTTTTTTTTTTGATATATATGTTATGTGTAAAAAAAAAAATTGTTTTTAATTGAAATATAAAGAATTAAAAAGAAAGTTTTTTTAATATAAATTTAATTTTTTTTATTATAAAAAAATTTTTTAATAAAAAATAATTCTAAGAATGGAGAATGGGGGAGTGCATTTCGAAAAATTTCATTTAGGAAAGTTTCATTTCGCAAATTTTTTTTTTAAAGTTAATAAATAAATAATAAAACAAATAAATAATATATATAATTTAAATAAATAACTATATAAATAAAAATAAATAAATAAAACTATAATATATAAATAAATTAAAAATTAAATTTTTTAAAAAAAAGAAAAATATTTATATAATAAATATAATAAATATACATTATATAATAATAAATATTCATTAGAATTAAAACTTTAAAAAAATAAAATATTTTATCATACATTTTAAATGTTCTATAATATATAATTAATAATAATTATATATATATATAAAAATAAGTATTAATAATTTAAAAGATGTAAAGGATAATAATTTAAAATATAACTATTAAAATTAAAATATAATTAAAAAATAATTATTATAAAGATTAAAAAATAATATTTAAATAATTAATTGATCATTTTACACCTTTTAAGTCCTTGAGCAGTATTTTAAAAAAATCTTAAATTACTAATAAATTTTTTTAATAAAAGAAATATTTATAAATAATTCAGTAAAAAAAAAAAAAAAAAAAAAAAAAAAAAAAGGATGAGGACATCATAAAAAAGGGAGTTAAAAGTAGCACAAAGTTAGGATAATTTTAGGTGGTAACTATTTTTTTTATTTTTTATTTTAATATTTTATATTTTATATTTTAATATTTTTTATTTTATATTTTAATATTTTCTATTTTCTATTTTCTATTTTCTATTTTCTATTTTCTATTTTCTATTTTCTATTTTTTTATTTTTTATTTTATATTTTACATTTTATATTTTTATTTTATATTTTACATTTTATATTTTTATTTTATATTTTTTATTTTTTTTTTATTTTATATTTTTATTTTATTTTATATTTTTTTTTTTATTTTATATTTCTTTTTTTTTATTTTATATTTTTTTTTTTTTATTTTATATTTTTTTTTTATTTTATATATTTTTTTTTTATTTTATATATATATATTTTTTTTATTTTATATTTCTTTTTTTTTATTTTATATTTTATAATTTTTTTTTTATTATTTATTTATTTATTTATTTTATTATTTATTTATCTATTTATTAAAATTTTGCGAAATGAACTTTTGCGAAATGACACACACTCCTAAGAATAACAACTATTTCAATCACTATACTTAGTTTTTTTTTCTTTTTTTTTCTTTTTTTTTTTTTTTTGAGTTTAAAAAAAATTCAAATTTTAAAAGATTAAAAAATAAAATAAAAATTGTAATTAGAAAAAAAAAAAAAAAAAAAAAAAAAAAAAAAAAAAAAAAAAAAAGATAAATAAATAAAAATATTCTAGCGATTATATTTATTTATTCTAAATAATAAAATAATAATTCAAAATAGTAATAATTAAAAAAAAAAAAAAAAAGATATAAGAAAAGAAAATAATTAATTTCCTTCTCCAATGAAATAAAAATTTTAAAATTCTATTATCAAAACTATTATCAAAATGGTAAAATTGTATAATAAATTATAAAATCAAATCTTATTAACATTAAAAATGCCACTAATTTCGTAAAAAAAGCTTAATTATATTTCAATGTCAATAAAAAGAAATCTATTCATTTAATTATAAATATTTAATATATAAATTTCTTTTTAAGTAGTTATTATTTTATTTAATTATATCTTATTATTATTTTTTATATTATTTAATAATCTTTTTATAATAGTATATAATTTCTATAATTTAAATTATAATTTGTATCTTTTTTTTCTTATTATTGTTATTTATATTATAAAATTAAAAATATAAAAGTTTTATTTAAAAAGAAAGTCATCTAAGAACAATATTTATAGTACAAAAAAAAAAAAGAAAACTTTGTTTTAGACAATTAGTTTATATCCGAAGAAAAGTATTTCCTATTTTATATATAAGTTGTTCTAAATTATTCAGATTTTTATTTATTATTTTTATTATTTTTATTTTATTTATTTATTTAGCTATTTTAGAGTTTATATATTTAATTTTTTTTTTTTTTATTGATTAAAGGAGACAATCAAAAAAAAAAAAAAAAAAAAAAAAAACTTTAAAATATTTATTAATTTTCCTATGACATTTAATTCATTTATTCCACTTAAAATATAAAATATTTATAGTTATCTTAATTAAGTTTAATTGTTTCCATTGGAAAAATTCTTTTATGAAAACTTTAAACCTAAATATATATATATATATACAATTAAAGAAGTAAGAAGTAAATTCCAAAAATGAATAAAACTTTAAATAAAATTATGCATATTTATTAGTAAAATAATAAATCAATATATAAAAAACTAACAAACTTTCAAGTTTATATGCCTATAGGGCCTTTTTAGTAAAGATTACAACATCTGTTGAAGATTGGGGAACTTGAAGATTACTTTATTTATTTTTTTTTTTTTTTCTAAAAAATATTAATATGTAAATTTGATATGAAGAAATAATAAAATTAAAAATTTTATAATATAAAATAAATAATTTATGATCAATAAAATAGTATCATTTTAAAATTAGTTAATTGTTATTAATTAGTACCATAATAATAATAAATATTAAAAAAAAAAAAAAAGTTAAATATTAATAATTAAGAAATAATTTAGCAAAATCAATTATAATATAATAAAAATTAAAAAATGAAATGTTTTTTATATAAAATCATAATAATTTTTTAAAAAATTAGAAATTACATAAATTAATGTTTGATATCAATATATTTATGTATCTTAATAATCATACAAATTTTAATTTTTAATTTAACATGTCAAAAAATAATTTGATTTTACATGAAATGATAATAAATAAAAAACATATATATATATTTAATAATATATCAATAATATTATTCAAATTATTCAAATATTAAAGTAAATAAATAATATTTTATATTAATGTTATAAAATAATATATAATAAATAGTTCCATAGAATATAATTATAATATTAATGTCTCTATTAATAAATTAAATCATTAAACATTCGATGAAACCACATACTAAAAAACTGATAATACTAGTAAACAATAATAAAAATATATTTACATACAATACTATATTATATATAGAAAAATTCAAATGCAATAAATAAAATAAAAATAATATATATTAAATTATTTTAATATTTATAATTTCAGTTTTTTAAAAATTGCTTTTTAAATTTTGAATTGTATATTTAAATAGTAATAAATAAATAAATAAATAAATAAAAAAAAAAAAAAAAAAAAAAAAAAAAAAATAAAAAAATTAGATTAACAATATATACCTTTTATTTTCAATTTTTATTGAAATATGATTATCTAAATTTATTTATTTTTTAGTTCTCTATGAGTAATTATATAGAGTTTTTTTTTTTTTTTTTTTTTTTTTTTTTTTTTTTTTTTATATATATATAAAATTGTGTATAATATAATAGACATATAAATTATATGATAATAACTTTCAAACTTTTCTTTTAAAGAAAATATTAATAAATGGAAAAAACCTTTTCTCACCAATTGTAATTATTTACAATAAAAATATATTAAATTAATAATTATAATTAAAAGTTAAAATACTGTAGTTTTTATATATAAAGGTAAATTTATTTACATTATAATTATTACTGCATTATTAAAATATTGCATAAATATATAAATATATAAAGTTTCTCTTCGTATATCTGAATTTACGAATATCAATATTATTATTTTTTTTTTTTTATTTCATATTATAAAGATACCAGTAAAATATAAATTTATTTCCAAAAAAATAAATTCATAAATAATAGAACTTGAAATAACAAAAACATAATCTACAAAATAATAATAATAATAATAATAATAATAATAATAATAATAATAAAAATAACAATAAAAAAAATATATTTATCAATAATAAATCAATAAATAATTAAAAAATATAAATAGTATTATTAATATTAATAATATTTAATAATATGGACTCAGATAGTTCGGAATCCTTTTATGATGTTCAAACAAGAGATGATTATTTCACAGTTGAAAATAAAATTAACAATATTAGAGATTCAATTAAACGTTATTCAACAAATCCATTAAATCTTTTAATAGAAAGCAAAATTAAAGAACAAGTAAGCAAGAAATTAAGAAATTTATAAAATTTGTTAATATTTATATATATATTAAAATTTGTAATTCATTTATATATATGTATTAATATATATATATTTATTTAAATATTTATTTATATGTTTATTTATTTATTTTACTTTTTTTTTTTTTTTTTTTTTTTTTTAAATATTTCAAGAATGGAGAAGAAAATAATAAGGAAAAGGAAGGCAATATTGAAGATGGAATATTAAACCAGAAAGATATTGATGAATTAAGAAATTCCTTATCGTCAGAATTGGTAAATGAAGAAGAAGACAAATACTGCGAAGAGGATGATTACTATGACGAAGAAGATAATAATGATGTTGATAATGAAATTAGCAATAATAATAGTGATAATGAAAATAATGTAAAAGAGGAAGAAATGGAAAAAAAAGAATCAATCAATAATAATTTCTTAAATCCTAATAGTTCAATTACAAACAAAAATAATGAAATTAATTCCAATCAAAGTGTACATGATACTGTTAATTCAAAAGAAAGCGTAGAAGTATCATTAGAAAAAATTGATTTAGATTCTGATAAAAAATCTGAAAATAAGAAAGGTTGGTTCTTCAAGAAACCAAGAAAGTCGAAATCTTCAATTTTAACAAAATATGATAGTGATGAAGCGTTGAATCAAAAAAATCCAAATGAATTCAATAATTTTGATAATTATTATAATATTAATGGAAATATAATGAGAATTTCTATGTCTTCGGATAATATTAAAAGTATGAATTCTGAAATGTTTGATAACGTTAGTAGTATTAATTCAAATGATTCTGATAGAGAAGATGATAAAAGCAAAATTAAGATTCCTAATGGAAATAAAGAATCGGGTAAAAAAATATCATCAGTTTCAAAAATACTTGGTTCAAAAAAGAAACATTCGAAATATGTTAATGTTAGAACAAAACATAAAAATGTAAAAGAATTTAATAGTTTAAGATTTATTCAAGAATTAGGAAAATTACCAACAAATTCGTATTCTAATTCAAATAGTCCAGATGCAAATCCAAATATTAGTATAACAACAGATAGTACTACATTTAATGAAAATCTTGGTGAAAGTTTGAAATTAGGTAGTGGTAGCAGTTTTAATTCAAAAATTACACCAATTAGTGAAATGAAAGATATCGAAGGTCCTATTTGGGCCTTGAGTTTCAGTCAAAATGGTAAATACTTAGCTAGTGGTGGTCAAGATATGATTATTCGTGTCTGGATTTTATATTCTGAAGTTCAAGATTATCTTTCCTCCCCAGAAATGAGTGATACCAAACAAAATTTAATGAAGAAAAAGAAATTATCACCAGTATTCAGAAGTTATCCTTATCGTTACTATCAAGGTCATACTTCTGATATTTTAGATTTATCATGGTCAAAAACTGATTTTTTAATTTCTTCTTCTATGGATAAAACTGTACGTTTATGGCATGTTATGCATAATGAATGTTTAAGAATTTTTCAACATGAAGATTTTGTAACGTCAATTAAATTCCATCCTAAAGATGATCGTTATTTCTTAAGTGGTTCTCTTGATTCGAAAATTCGATTGTGGTCAATACAAGAAGAAAAAGTGGTTTATTGGAATGATTTATCTAATGATCAATTAATTACTTCAGTAGGTTTTTCTCAGGATGGTTCATATGCCATTGCAGGTACTTTCCAAGGAGATGCTATTTTTTATGAGTTTGATAATCTTAAATATAATACTCAAATTAAGGTATGTAATCCTAAAGTACAAAAGAAAATTACTGGTATTGAACCTTTCCCACGTTTTTCTTCCGGAGCTGATAGTATTCTTTTCACAACTACGGATTCAAGAATTAGACTTTTCCAATTAGATGATAAAAGTTGTACAAAAGAATATAAAGGTTTAACAAATAAAAGTGGTCAAATTAAGGCTAGTTTTAGTGACGATGGTAAATATATTATTTGTGGTAGTGAAGATCGACAGGTTTATATATGGAACGTCGAACCTCCACAAACATCACGTCGTGAAATGGTTGAAAAATTACAAAATATTATTAGAGGTAGGGATGCTATGACCATCAATACCTATGAAACCTTTGTTGCAAGTAATAGTGCCGTTACTGCCACTGTCTTTGCTCCTCAAAGAACAAGAATTATTTTAGAAACTGCAAATCTTCGTGAAAGTAAGATTGATAATATGAGTGTTCATAATGTTATTAAACATAACAGGAGTGCCAAATATAAAATTGCTAATCCAGCAGATATTGTTAAAAATGTTGCTAAACCAGAAAAGAAAAGAAATAATGCTGTTGGTATGATTATTGTTTCTGCTGATTTTAATGGTCGTATCAGAGTATTTGAAAATGTTATTAAACCACCAAAACGAGAAGAAAGAAAAGGATTTACATCATTTCATAGTGAAGGTAATTTGGTTGCTTTAGCTCGAAGAAAGGTTTCATCAAATGATTCTGAAAATGATAATAACATATTTTCAAATAAAAATAAAGAAAATATTCCAATTGATCCAAGATCTCAAGAACTTCCTCCAAGTGGAAATAGTAGCGTAAGTGGTTCACCTTACCAAAGAAAACCAACAAGAGCATATTCTCAGAGTAGTGCGACGAATAGTTATATAGAGATGGATCATTTCAATAATGAATTTAATAAAAGTCCATATTTAATTAAATCATCTATGTCTATGAATATGATTAATATGAATAAAGGTAATAGTAGTGCTTCTCTTAATATAGATAATCAAGATTCTATCTCTTTTTCAAATGATCAAAATAGTTCCTTTAGTGTATGTCAAATTTGTAATTGTTCACATTCTCATCAATACAATTGTCCTAATAATAATAATATTAGTGCTTCACCATCATTTTACAATGAAAATAATAATAATAATAATAGTAGTAATAATGTCAATGGAAACCTTCATAATAATAATAATTTGAATCCTAATAATATTATTATGTTACCACCATCATCTATTTCAACATTAGACTATTCCTATGATTCATCTCAACAAAATTCACAAGTAAATACTCCATCACAAGTTTTAGATAATGAAGCAGAAGATGAATTAAAGTGTAGTGAATGTGGTATGAATAAATTTAAATTATTCAAGGATGGTAAAGTTAAATGCGTTAACTGTATGAATGAATATGCTATGAAATATTCAATGCCTGCAAATTAGAATATCTAATATATTATAAATAAAAATAAATAAATAATAAAAAAAAAAATTTAAAAAAAAATATATATATATATATATATATATAAATTTTAAACATTACAATATAAATAAAAATAAAATATAATAGTAGTAGTGTTAATAAATTTAAAATTTTTTTTTTTTTTATTATATTGAAATAAAATAATTAAATAATAATAATAATAATAATAATAATAATAATAATATAAAAGAAATAGGAAATATAATCTTTAAATTTAGATATCAATTTAAAAAAATTAATTTTTTTAATTATTTTTATTATAAATACATTAATAAAATGGATTTATAAATGAAAATAAAAAATCACTTATAATAAGTAAAAAAAGCATTTGTATCTTAAATAAAAAAATTCAATTAAATTTAATAAAAATAATTTTTTTTTTTTTTTTTTTTTTTTTTTTTTTTGTGTCTTTTTAAAAATTTAATAAAAAGAATAATCTTAAAAATTTGAAATATTTATAAATAATAATATAAAATAAAATTATTAATAACAATTTAATTTGATTTAATATAATGCAAAAAAAAAAAAAAAATTATATTATTATTTTAAATTAATTTATAATGTTGATTGGCTATAGTTTAATTATATATATATTTTTTTATATACAGTAATAAACTTTATTTAAATAATTTTAATTAAAAAAAAAAAAAAAAAAAAAAATACATGAATTTTTTTTACATTAATATTAAAAAAAAAAACACAATATGACTTTCGATGAAGAAATGACCTCTTTCTTTCCATTTCATAGATAATTAACTCGATGTGGATAAAAATTATCATTCGAATTTAGGTATACAAATTAATCATAGCGTAAAAATCACTAATCACAATTATTTTATAAACTATTTAAATTATTATTCTAAAAAAAAAAAAAAACTTTTTTATTTTATTATGAACAATTTTGCAATATTCCATAATCACACAAAATTTCAATTATTAAAAAATATATAAATTGATATAAATTAATAATTTTTGTTTATTATATTATATTATTTATATATTATTTTTATTTATATTATTATTTTTATTTTATTTTAGTTTTTGTAATTTTATAATTTTTTTATATTATTTAATATTTTCCTTTTTAATTAGGTTTTTTTTTTTTTAATTAATAAATTATGCTTCAAATTCTATTATAAAATTATTTTAAAATAAATAAATATGAGATTTAATAAAATTATTTAATTTTTTTTTCTTTTTTAGTAGTTTATTTCTGATTAGTATTTAAGTTTTTTAGGTATTAATTTTTTTTTTTTTTTTTTTTTTTTTTTTTGTTTTTATTATTGGAAATAGCTCTGTAAATTTTTTTAAATTTCTATTAATTGGATTTAACAATTAATTTTTGTAAAGAAAAAAATAAAATATGATTAATCTTTGAATGATTAAATTTTATTTTTAATAATGAACTCTTTCTTGTAGTTTAATGTTGATATTTGTTTTTTTTTTCCCCTTTCTTTATTTATTAATAAATTTATTATTATTAAATTATAAATAATTTTATTTTTCTATTTTTTTTTTTTTTTTTTTTTTTTTGGTAATAGTGTGTATATATGTATAAATATATGTGTATATATTTTATATACTTTAAATGAAAAAAAAAAAAAATCAACAATTTAATTAATATTCCCAGTTGTGAGAATCACCATATAAAAATGAAACACTTTCACCATTGTGAATTCTTCTAATAACTTCAGCGAACATTGAAGAAAAATCAATAACCTTTATCTTTGGACACTTTTCAACGTGTTCTTCCTGTGGAATAGTGTTACCAACAATAACTTCATCAATGAAACTTTCATTAAGAAGGTTAAGAGCATTGCCTGATAAAATTGCATGTGGAGCAACTACGTAAATTCTCTTAGCACCATTTTCGTGTAAAAGTTTAGCAGCTTTTGTAACGGTGTTGGCAGTATCAATAATATCATCAAGTAATATACAAGTTCTGTCTTTAACATTACCAACAAGTTGTAAATTTTCCTTGTTTCTACTGTCTTTATGAATTAAACCAAAATTAGTGTTAAGAATTTCACTAAGAGCTGTAGCTCTCTTAGCACCACCAGCGTCTGGGGAAACAATAATACCTTCTTTGTAATCTGGAATATTATCTTTAATATACTTTGCAATTAATGGTTGACTAGTTAAATTATCAACTGGAATATCAAAGAAACCTTGAAATTGTGGATCGTGAAGATCGAGAGTAATTATTTGATCAGCACCTATAATAAAAAAAAAATAAAAATAAATAATAAAATATTTTGAAATTTTAATATCGTATTTATTACATTTCTATTTATTAATATATATGTATTAAACTCTTTAAGTATTAAACTTACCAGCAGCCGTAATCATATTAGCAATTAAGGTACCTGATTTAGCGGTCCAATGTTTGTATTTATTTTGATTGCTACTTGGTGGAACTGGTAATTTACTAAGGTCAGTAACAGTAGTGTTTGCTTTGGTCTTTATAGTAGTTTCAGTTTCTTTATTAATAATTATTAATAAATATTTCTGTTTAATAAGTTATTTAAATTTATGATACAAAATTATAACCTTTATTATTATTATATATACTTTTTGGTTCATCAAAAGATAAATCTTCTGGTTCAAGATTACGAGAGTATGGGAAGAATGGACAAACACAAACAACTCTTCTACAATTTTCCATTTTTCACAAATTTATATAAATTTCATATTAATTTCATTTCTTTTTATAAAAATAAAAAAAAATAATATATAATAATATTAAATTTACCTAGCACTAGCAGTTCTACAAGCACCAATCATAATAATAAGTTCAATTAAATTATCATTAACTCGACCACAACCAGATTGAACAATATATACATCATTTTCACGAATGGATTGATGAATTTCTACATTAGTTTCTTGGTTTGAGAATTTTGAAAGAGTAACTTTACCAACCGTAATACCTAACTTTTCGCAAATTTCTTTAGTAAGGTTAGGATGAGCAGAACCAGATAAAACTACAAGATTGTTCATTTTTGTTTAATATTACTATTAAATAATGATTTATATATTTTATGAATAATGTAAATTTAAATATATATTATTAAATTTTATTTAAACTTTATTACTTAAAAGTGAATAATAAAAATTATTATACAATTAATATTTATAGAATTTCTTCTTTAATTATAATTTATATATTTCTCATATATAATATATATATTTAATATATAGATAAAATAAAATAAATTTATCTATAATTTCTTTCATATTGCTTTCCTTTCTCTCTCTTTTTATTATTATCATAAATATTAATACTTCTTATTTCTACCTAAATACTATTATTATTATTATTATTATTATTATTATTATTATTATTATTATTATTATTATTATTATTATTATTATTATTTACATTTTTTGAATAAAGTCATTATTTTTAATTAAATAATCAATTATATAATTTTAAGATTATTTAAATTTGATAATAAAATTATATTATTTATTTTAAAGAGCTTATTTAAATTCAAATTTTTTTTTTTTATTTATTAATTATTATTATTAATATTGATATTATTTCTACTCCTTTATTTTTTACCCCTTTAAAATAATTTTAATAAAATTTTCATATATTTTTACAATTTTTTAAGTAAATTAATAAACAATTACCTCTTTATTAAGTAATAATTTATTATCTTATAAGAAAATTAAAAGCAAAGTTTAAAAGGTATTTTTTAATAATTAATTATATTTTTTTTTTTTTACAAAAAAATAAGAAAATTAAAAAATTCAAATATATGATTGGTTAAAATATAGTTATTAATTTTGATTTGTATTTTTTTTAAAGTTCTATACCTAAATTTAATAAATATATTTCATTTAAAATTTATGCAATTGTACATTAATATATATTACGTATATTATTTATATATATATTTTATTATTAAAAAAAAATTGCACTTAATATTTTACTCATTACATATGAATAATTAAAAAATATAGTTATATTTCTTTTTTATTATAACAGAAAATTTTTATAATAGTAATATTAACTTAGTAAATCTATATATAAAATATGTGAATTTATTGAAATTAATATGTTATTATAATGATTATTTAAATTTTACAAATTATGAATTTTTTTATCAAAATTAAATAAATAGTATAATATTTAAAAAAAAAAAAAAAAAAAAAAAAAAAAAACTATAATTAGTAGTAATAATAAATTTAAAATAACATTTATAAATATATTTCAATATTATTTATTTATTTATTTATTTATTTATTAATATTTATTATAAAAAAAATATACAATTCTTTTTTTTACTTTTTATATACAAATTTTTTTAAAAATTAAAATTTAAAAATTTAAAAATCTTAAAACAATTATTAATCATATAATATAATATTAATTACAATATATTATATCAAATATAAAATTCTATAATTCAATACGCATTTTTAAAATTTTCAATAATTATAAAATATTTTTTTTCTTTTATTTTAAAAAGAAATATACTTAAAAAAATATATATATTTTTATTATTTATATATAATAAAAGAGCTTAAAAGAAAATTTATTATTATTAAATTTTATATAAAAATAACAAATAAAATAATTTATAATTTATAAAAAAATTGTTTAAAAAATATTATTAAAATAATAATTATTATTAATTTAAAAAAAATACTTAATAAATAATAAAATAGATATTAAAGAAAAATACAATAAGTAAAAAAGATGAAAGTTAATAATTTAATATTGATTTCCTTACTTGGACTTTTCTTCTTAGCTTCAAATGGAAAAATTGTTAGAAGAAACATGAATGTCGAAGAATTCAATGATATTGGAAAGAGTATAATATATTTATTTATAATATTTAAATATATATAATTAATAATATTTATTAATGTTAATGTATAAAATTTAAAATAACTTCAATTAATTAAATGATTATTAAAAAATTGTTTAATTAATTATTTAAATAATTATTTATTTACTTATTAATATTTATTTATTTAAAAAAAACATATTGTTAAATAAATGTTTAATTTAATATTATATTAATTTTTAATTTAAAATAACTCCTTATAATATAATTAATAATTTTATAGATCTCAACCTTGACAAAGGTAGAATCATGCCACCAGGTCTTGATCTTGATATTGACAATTTAGAAGCAATCATTAAAGAAAATGAAGAAAATGAAAAAAATAAAGAAAAGAAAGAAAGAGAAGAAAAAAAATAAATATGTATTCCCAAAGAAATAATAAAAAATTTTATAAATATCTTTCTATATATATAATTTAATATTAATAAATAATATATATAATTGATATAATTAAAAAATAACAAATATTTATATACGAAATATATATATTTAATAATGATATATCTTTATTGCTAGTAGCAAATCATATAGCAATTAAGAATTATTTTTTCTTAACCTAATTATTAAATAAATATATTAATTATCCAATGTGTATATTGAAAATGTAAATAAAAAAAGTAATAAAATAATAAGTAAAAACATAAAAATTATATGTTTTTTTTTTGTTTGTTTTGCTTTGTTTTGTTTTGAAAATTTGTTATGTTTCATTATAATTTATTATGTTTCGTTCTTCACGAATTATATTTTAAAATAATAATTCGAAAAAAAGAAAGAAAATAATAATTAATATATAATTTTTTTTTAAATATTTCTCTCAGTTATAAAATTGAAAAGAAAAAAAAAATAGCTATTATTTATTTATTTATTTTTTATTTATTATTTATTTATTTATTTATTTATTTATTTATTTTAAAAAGTCTTTAAATATTTCATATTAAAGTAAAAAAATAAAATATTTAAAAAAATTATATTAATAACTAAATAAAAAAAAATAAAATAAAATAAAATAAAATAAAATAAAATAAAATAAAATAAAATAAAATAAAGTAAAATATAAAACAGATTAAAAATAATATAGAAAAAAAAAATAATACGATTTATTTTCACTTTCAATATAATTTTAATAATATAATTATTAATTATAATAGCTTTTCAATTGTTTTTTTTTAACCCTATAAAAATATATCGAAATTAAATAATATTAATTTAAATTATAATTAAAATTATATTAAAATTATATAATTTTATAGTAATTATGTAAAATATTCTTTCTAACCAAAATTTAAAATTATTTTATTTCAAATTAAGTATGATTAAAATGTACCATTAATTTATTTAAGAAAAGTATTATTCAAATTCCTTAATTTTATATATTTTTTTTATTATAAAAAATTATCTAATTACTGTAATTAGAATTTAAAGTTTATTTTTAATTATAATTAAATATAACTTATTAATATATAATTAATAATTTTCTTAATTATTTTATTTTTTGACAACCTCAAATAATTATATTATTAAAGTTTTATATAATAATATTATTATATTATTAATACTATCATTATTAATTATCATTTATTATAATTTATTATTATTTATTATTTATTATTATTATTTATAAACTAAAATATTAATGTTGTCTTTATTATAATTATAATACAAAAAAAATTATTAATAGATTTAATTTCTATTTATATATATTGAAATATATATTAAACTTATTAAATTATCAATAATTATTTACAAAACAAAAATATTAACTTTTTTTTTTTTTTTTTTTTTTTTTTCTATGAAAATAAGGGTATATAGACGTATTTAAAAAATAGTATTATATAAATGTAAAAAGAAATAACATACTGAGTTTTGATACTAATCACAATAATAGAGATTAATATAATGAATTAGACATTTTAATATAGTTTAATAATTATTTATTTCTTTATCATAGAACATAGAATATTATTATATAAAATAATTTTACTATTAGTTTAATTTAATAAAATTACTATCATAATATATATATTTGTTTAATTAATAATATTTGGGCAGAGATAAAATAATAAATAAATATAAATAAATAAATATAAATAAATAAATAAATAAATAAATGATATTTTAATACATCAAAAAAAAATATAATAATAGAAAAATTAATACATCAAAAAAAAACATTAATATTAGAATAGTTTAAAATAATTTAAAATAAATAGTAAAAAAATAAAAAATAAAATAAAATAAATATCTATTAAAATTATAAAGTCTATTATAAGAAGATGCATTCCTTAAAAGGGATTTTTAAGCATAAAAGTAAAAGTGAAAGTTTTTTATTAAATGATTCTATTTATTCGACTGATGAAGAAAAAGAAGATAAGAAAAAATTAAAAGAAATTAAAAAAAATAGTAGTAAAAAGAGTAATAAAAGTATTCTTAAAAGCTTTGGTAAACGTTCTACTAAAATTTCAAATATTGAATTAGAAAATGAATCTTTAGATAAATTGAAAAATCAAACAATTTCAAATGATATAAATGTATCAAATAATGAAGTAAAGGTAAAAGATCAAAAAAATTCAGCTGAAACAAATATTCCTAATAATTTAAATGTTAAAGATCAAAAGAATGAAGCTGAAGCAAATATTCCTAATACCTTAAATGAAAAAGATCATAAAAAACATCGTAAAGAATTACCAGCTATAAGAACATTAAAGGAAATTGGTAATAGTGCTAGTATGCCAGTTATTAGCCCTTCAGTTAAAAATCCATATTTTTCAGAGGATGAAGAATCGAATATTACTGAAAAAAGCAAAAAAGAAATAAAAAAAGAATTAAAAATAGAAAAAAAGAAAAAGAAAAAAGAATTAAAAGAACAAAAGAAAAAAGAAAAAGATAATAAAAAAATGCAAGAAAATCTCGAGAAAGGTGAGTTCTATGCTATTAATAATGATAAAAGTAAAAAGAAAATTAAGAAGGAATATAAAAAAATGAAGAAAGAGAAAAAAAAGGGTATTAATATGGATAATATTTCAGAAACAACGAGTTTTTCATCAAATTTCGATAATAAATCAACTATTTCAACTGGAACTGAAAATGTTAATGATAATTTACAACAAGTTACAGTCAATTCAAAAAATGCTTCAACAAACAATAATAAAACAAATAATGAAAATGAAAATTATGTATCAGGTAGTATTCCAATTAATGAAAGTGAAAATGAAATTAAATCGGGTATTCAGAATATAGATAATGTTAAAAATAAAGAAATTTCAAATAATGATATAAAAGAATGTATTTCTGAGAAAGTAAAAAAAGAAGAAAAAGAAAATAAAGAAATTGATGATATAAAAGAAAAAGAAGAAGAAAAAATGGAAGAAAAAAATAAAATTGAGAATGAAAATGAAAGTAAAGAAAATCATAACATAAAAGACAAAGAAAATAAAGAAATTGGTAATGTAAAAGAAAAAGAAGAAATGAAAGAAAAGAATGAAAATGAAAATGAAAATGATAATAATAAAGTATTGGATGAACATAGTGAAAAGAAAAAACAGGAAATTGAAGAAATTGAAGATGAACTTCCATTAGCTATTCTCCGTTATAAAAGTCCTCAACCTCATGGACTAAATACATTGGAAAATACAAAAAATAATGATGATGATGATGATGAAGAAAAACCATTATATGTAGTAAAATTAAAATATGACAATAGAAAAACTGTAGCTGGTAAAGAATTAAGAAAAAGTGTATCAGCAAGTGATCTTTTAAGTCGTGTCAGACGTTCAATGGCATTACGTAATAGTGGATATTTTAGCTCTGGTGTACCAAATTCTAATAGTAAAGATAGAATCAATATGCCGAAATGTAGAAGTTTCAATGCATTAAAACCCTTTAATGATGATGAAGATGATGATTTAACATTAGCAGCTATTAAAGAAAAAAGATCATCCTTTTTAAATCAATTAGCTGAACTAAATGCTAATCATCCTATTAATTCAAGTAATAGAAATACATTTAGTAATTCAGGTTTAAAAAATTCACATAGTGCTGGTTGTTTAAATTCATATAATCGTAATATATCTAATGGTTATATGGTGGGACCCATGAATGGTATGGTAATGAATGGAGCGCCCATGAATGGTATGGCAATGAACAATACTTCAATAAATGGCATACAAAGAAATAGCCTAGCACATAGTCCAGAGATGAAAGAAACTGCACCAAATATGGCCGGAAAAAGATCATCTATAATAAATAATGGTAGATTAATGAATTCAAAAAGTTCATTGAGTTTTGATGAATTCAATAAATTTCTTAATGAACAAGAAATTCAAAGAAAGCGTCAATCCATTATTGAAAGTAATAAAAGAAGAACACAAATTATGATGACAGGTCATGTTTCAAATGAGAAGATGAAGAAAAGTAATAGTGATGACAGTATAGAAAGTGGACATAATAGTAATAACAGTCTTAAAAAAATAAATTCTAATGAAAAATTAAATAAAGTATATGAAAATGAAATTCAAGAATACCCAGGTCAAAAATTCATTACATTCACACCTATGGAATACAATACCTTCCCTACTACTGCCTCACTACGTGTAATTCCAGGACAATCAAAGAGAGATAAGATACAAAGGAGAAGTTTAGCTGTTGAAGTACAAGCTCCAAAAGAATCTTTTATACCTATTGAAACTAAAGATCATAATTATATGCAAATTGAAAATCTTAAATATAAAAAACAAAAAAGAAAGGAACATCAAGAATATGAAGATAAGATTACTTCTTGGATAAATAATTCAGCAGCACCTCAACAACAATCATCTCAATCTAAAAGAGCATAATTAAATAACTTTTTTATAATATGAATGAAAAAAAAAATATAAATAATAAAATAATTAGTTTTTATTAAAAAGAAATAAATTATATATATATAACAAATAGTAATACAGTATTATATAAAATATATATTATTTATAATACCAAATATTATTACCTAAATAAATATATTTTAAAAGAAAATAATATATAATAAATAATATAAATAAATTATATTTTTAATTGTTAATTGTTACATAGTATATTATATAAAATAGAAAAAACAAATATAATATTTTTTACTATAAAAATAAAATATATATATATATAAATTAAGATATTATATAATAATAACAACAATAAAAATGTATACTTCTACAATAAAATAAATATTGTTTAATAACTATATATTATTGTAAATATTATTTTAAGTATCAGTTTTTATTTTTATTAAATTAATATTAATATATTATTATTTAAATATATACTATCAAAAATGATAATGGTATTTTCATAGAAGCAATTTTTAATTAACTTATAATAAAATATAATATTCGAATTTGAAAATTATATTATTATTAATTTTGTAAAATATATTTTTATCATTTCTTTTTTTTTTTTTTTTTTTTTACACTTTTTGTGATAAATGTGGAGAATTAAATAAATAAATTTTTTTTATTCACCAAAATTAGAATATAAAAAATAAATATATTAGTATATATTGTAAAGTATATTATATATTAAATTGATTGGCTATTTATATTTTTTATGATTGTTATTGGGCCTATAAATAATAACAAAAAATAAATTATGAAAAAAAACTAACCAAAAATTTATAATATTTATGCTAGTACTGAATTAATAAAATTGAAAATAATTAGTATAAATAATTTTAGTTGATTCAACCATAAATTCCTATTCATTGTTGATCTTAAGGTATGTAATTATAGAAAATAAGGGATAATTATATATTTAAAAAAATAATTTATTACTAAAATTTTGAAATAATATATACAATTTTTTTTTATCTGTTCATTTATAAAAAACATTATTATATATTTATAAATATTTACTTATTATAGATATCTTTTTTTTATATTAATATTGTTATTAATATTAATATTATATTTTCTAAAAAACAAAAATAAAATAAAAAAATAAAATTAAAAATTTTTGATTTAATATTTACTTCAAATCTTCATATATTAAAATATAAAATAATATATATTATATTTATTTTTAAAATATAAATTAATTTTTAATTATATTATTTTGAATTTAAAGATTTTTTTTTTTTTTTTTTTTTTTTTTTTTTTTTTTTTTTAAACAAATAAGATAAAAAGAAAATTAAATTTATATTATTATTTAATTTTTATTTTCGAAATTTATTTTAATTTTTATTTTTATTTATTATTTTTTTTTTTGTTTTGTTCTTATTGCTATTATTTTATTTATTCTTTAGTTATATCTATTGGTTAATATCATAATTTATTTTATATTTTGCATTCATTTAATTTGATTTAGATTTCATTTTAATTACAAAGAAATTTTATAGTTAAAAAAGGTATAAGTTGTTTTATGAAAGATTTCAAATTAAAAGTTTTATTTATTTATTTTTTTTTTATATAGCATATTAAATATTATAAGTACTATGTTAAAATTGGAAATCAATAATAAAATCATATTTTACAATTTAAATTATTTACTAATAACCATTTATATATATATATATATAATTTTATAATAATTTATTTTGGTAATATATATATATTTTTTTTATACAAAATTTAAGATTTACCAACATAAAATAATATATATTAACCATGGCTGATATTGTTCAAATGCGTTTGGAGCAAATGCTCCCAGAAATAGAGGATTTAGAGAAAAAGAAAATTTTCAATAAAGTATGAAAATCAAAATTTTTATTTTAATATATAATACAATATATTAATTGTAATATTGTGGAATTTGATTTAATATTATGATGGAAAATTTATAATAGTTTGGATAAAAAAAAAAAAAAAAAAAAAGATATAAATGATATAATATAATATAATACATATATGAATATATCAATTAAGAATTGAATTTTAATTCTTTTTTTAATCAAGAATTAAAATAATTGTGAAATTCAATCAATTCAATTAAACTTAAACAAAATAATTAAAACCCTTCTTTAAAAATATGTATTATTTATATATATTCATATTTTAATATTTATTTTCTTATTTTATAGAATGAGTGTAGTTAAATTTTTAATAAATATGCTATAATTAGAGAAATTCCTTATAAATGAAAATTAATTAAAAGTAATATCAAAAGGGAGAATATAATTTTGGTGTTGTATTCATTTCTTAAAAATATACAAATATTTAATTATATTTAACTACTTAAAAAGAAGGAAAAATATTTTGATATTATAAAGAAAAGCAATTTATATAAAAGTTAGAAGAGTATTTTATTATTATTAATAAAAAAAAATATTATTTTATTTATAAATAATAAAATAACAAATAAACATATATATTTCTATAAAATTATCATATAATATATTATTAATGATTTTAAATATTTAATAATAACAATAACAATAAAAGGCTGAATTAACTTCAATAATTAACAAAAGAAAGAGATTCGAATACTTTTTAGCCAGACGTATTCCAAAAAAGATTGATTTTTTACGTTATATTGAATTTGAACTTAATTTGGATGCCTTAAGGAAAAAGAGAAAGGATCGTATCATTGCTGCCGCTAAGGCTAATAAAAAATTATTACAAAGTAAAGGTGATGAAAAAACAAAAGAAGACATTGAGAAATCAGAATATCTTGTTAATTTAATGCGTGTTACCCTAAGTGATTATTCCATCCTTAGACATGTTCACAATTTATATAATAGAGCATTAAGACGTTTTCCAGGTGATGTTGAACTTTGGGTTCAATATCTAGAATGGGCTCAAAAATCTTCAAATTCTAAACTTTTAGGAAAAGTCTTTCCAAGGTAAAAATAAATAAATAAATAAATAAATAAAATACATATATACGTATATATGTATATAGTTTTATATATACATAATATTAAATATAAAAAATTGTAATATATACACATATAATTATTAAATTTTTTTATAATTTTATTTTTAATATATATATGTATAATTATTAAAAATTTTTTTATTTTATTTTGAATGTAATAAAATTTTCTATAATATATTAAATATTATTAAATTATATTATTGTTATATTTATGATATGATCATTAATGAAAAAACATATATGTGTATATAATAAATATTTGACATATGGATAAACAAACTCTTTTACATTCATACATATATATATAAACATTCTATATCTACATATGTACATATTATAAAATAATTAAAGAGTAATTTCACTTCATCCAACAAAAGATATTTTCTGGGTTATGGCAGCTTCATGGGAATTTGAAAAAAATGGAAATGCTTTATCCGGTCGTACTTTATTACAACGTGGTCTACGTATCAATGGTGAAAGTAAAAAATTATGGTTAGAATACTTTAGATTAGAGTTATTATATTTAGAAAAGTTAAGAGAACGTCGTAAGATTCTTTTTGGAAAAGTAAATGAAAACAATGAAGAATCAGAAACTAAGGAAAAAAGTGATTCAAAAGTATATAGTTTTTATAGTTTTTATTATTATTAATTAATTATTATTTTATAATTTTTTTTTTTTTAAAAAAAAATAATAATATTTTAACTATTTAATATTTAAAATAATAATAATAATTAAAATAATGATTAAAATAATAAAATAATAATAAATAGGAAAATAATGAATCAATTGATTTACCAGAGTTAGAATTAGAAAATCAAGCTAAAGATAGTGAAAGTATACTTCAACAAAGAATAGCTGAATTAGCAGAAAAAACGGCTAAAGCTAATGAAGAAGTTTTACATCCTGCTTTCCAAGCAGAAACTGATGCACAAAAAGCTTTCTTCTCTGGTGCTATTCCAAAATTAATTTATAAGAATGCTATAAATTGTATGTTATTCCAAAAAAAAAAAAAAAAAAAAAATAAAAAAAAAAAAAAATACAAATTAAAATAAAAATAAAAAAAAACTTCTTTAATAAATTCAATAATATTAATGATACATTTATATATTTTTACTAATTATGTAATAAAAATATATTAATTTCATATTACTAATTTAAAAAAAAAATATATATATATATATTTAAATATGTTATTATATAATAGCTATTAAGGATGATTTAAAATTTAGACTTGAATTCATAAAGATTTATAGCAAATTTAATAATTGGACTTCTGCAGGTATAGATGAAGTTTATGAAAGGTATATTGATAGATATAGAATTTATATAAACACATATAAATTTAAATATAAATATAAATATGTAAGCGTGTTATACTATATATATCTAAATATAATTGAAAATATTATATATATATAAATTTATATTTATTTAATAGTATTAAAGAAGATTTTAATAATGATGAAGAAGCTCAAGCTATTTTATGTGAAAGATTTGTTAATAATGTTGATGTTAATGATTCTGAATTCCCATTGAAACTTAAAATGAGTGTTGATGCTTTTGAAAATTGTGTTACTGTATGTCAAAATAAATATTTTCAATATATATATTTTTTCAATTGTTATTATTGTTTTTTAAAATATCTTTATTAATTTATTGATAATTCAAATTATCTATTTTTTTTTTTTTTTTTTTTTTTTTTATATGAACATTTAAATAGAAAATTAATAATAAAAAAATATGGCAATGCTATAGAAATTTCCTCCAAAAATATTTAGAAATGTGTGAAGAAGAAAATTTGGTAATTTAATAATTTAATTATAACTATTATTATTATAATTGATATTATTTATATTATAATTATTATTATTATTTTATATTTTAGATTATATATTTTAAATAATATATATATTTATTATTCATTATATATTTTTTATATTTTTTTTAATTTTATCTATATATTCATAATATATTCATACTTATTTTGGATTGCTTTTAACTCTGGTTCAAATTTAAAAATATTCAATCAATATCAATAGAAACTTTATTTAGAAAAATCTTTAGAAAAATTATACGAACGTGCTGAAGAAAATAATTTATTATCAGAAGAAATGTATTTAAATTGGTTAGAATTTGTTGAAGAAAGTGATGAAGATGATTCCGTAAAAGATAAGAAACAAACTTCTATAATTAATAAGGGATTAGAAGCCTATCCAAAAAGTGCAAAACTTCTTTATCAATTTCTTTTAAAAGAAATGGCCTCTCCTTCTTCCTCCAGTTTAATACCAAAATTTGAAGAAGCTATTAAACAAGTTAAACCAAATGAATCCTATGAAATTTGGGATCTTTACTTGAATTATTTGAAAGAAGAAATGGAAGTTGAACATATTGAATCTGATGAAATTAATAATAAATTTAAAAATACTATTAGTACTATCCGTTTAGATGATTCCGATTATGAAAATTTTGTTCTTTCAAAATATTTAGAATGGAGTAAGGAAACATTTGATATGCCAAAATTTAGGACTATAGTCAAAGAGTAAGTATTAAAAGAGAAAAAAGTAAAAATTAATTAAAATAACAATATATATATATATATATATATATTTTATATTTATTTATTTTATTTTATTTTTATTTTTATTTTTATTTTTAATTTTTTATTTCCATAATATTATTAAAATATATCATAGTTTAATACTTTCCAAACAACGTTCACTTCAATTCTTTGAAAAGTGTTTAGAAATTGAACTTTTATCTAGTAAAAAGGAAGAAGATTCATCCAATGTTGATATTATTATTAATGATGATATGGATATTGATGAAGAACAAACAAGTTCAGTGTTCCAACAGGAAGATGAATTAAATAAATTAATTTCAAAAATACTAAAAAATGAAATAATTATTGATACTAATCGATTAAATTTAGAAAGTATAAATTATTTATTTGAAAAAGCTATAGCTAATGATATAACAAACATAGGTAATTAGTAATTTTAATTTTATATATATGTGTATATTATTTAAAAGTATATATATATATATATTAATTTATAATAATTTACTACCACTATTATTATTTTTAAAATTAATATTTTAATTATTAATTAATATATTGTTTAAAAATTTTTAAAATTTATTTTTTTTTTTTATATAATAGATCTTTGGTTAGCTTATGTTGTTATTGAAATGAAGTTTAATAAAAGTATTAACTTTGCATCAGAATTATATGTTCGTGCATTAAATGAATTAAAGTATAATGTATCTGATGTTGCTTCTCAACTTTTTGAAAAAAGATATCAAGAAATTAAAAAGTGTTTATAAGCAAAAGAAGAAAAAAAAATTTTTTTTTTTTTTTTTTTAAATATTTTAAGATTATCATTTTAATGTTTTTTTTCTTTTTATTTATTATTATTAATTTTTTTTTTTTTTTTTTTTTAAAAAAAATAATTATATATATTTATATAAAGTTATTATTAATATTATTATTTAATGTTATTTTTTTTTCGTAAGAAAAGAACTACTATTATAAAAAAATAAATGAAAATAAAAATAAATAAAATAAAAAATAAAAAATAAAATAACAAAAAAAAAAAATTTTTTTTCAATATTTTTATCGAAACGTTTTTTATTATAAATAAATAAATATAATAGTGTAAATACAATAATGTTATGCTTATTATAATTAGTAGTTTATACATTATGATTAATTTATATACAATTAGACCAACTGTTGTCAAGAGCGTTGACATCGAAACGATAAAGCAAAAAAAAAATCTGATGTAGATTCGAATGATAATATTAATCCATATGAAGTTATTATCGATAAATAGGAAGAGTTAGTGACCATTTCGTCTTCGAAACTCATAACTCATAACGTAGTTTTTTAATATTAATATAAAAAATTTCATGTATTTTTTTTTTTTAATAAATATTATTAATCAGATTCCCAGTCTAAAAAAAAAAAAAATTATTAATCAAATAAAGTTTATTTCTGGTCTAAAAAAAAAAAAAGAAAAAAAAAAAACACTATATTAATTAACTTTAAATATTCATCTCAATTAACTGAAATAAAATTCCAATAATAAATATTTATTTTAACTTTTTTTAAAATTTTATAGTTTATTTAATCATTATTAATTATATAAATTAAAATTAATTGAAGTATATAATTTTTTTTTATTGACTTTTTGCATATTCATTTTTATTCATTTTAAAATATACAAGAATTTAACATTCATACTAACTATTTCCTAATAAGGAAAAATGGGTCATTTTAAAATAAAAAAAAGTTTTAATAATTAATATTATATTATTAATTTTTGTTATTATTTTACTATTTTATTACACTTTTGTTATGGTATATATATGGCACTTTTTACTTTAAATTATTTTAATATTAAATTATTTATTAATAAGTTTAAAGTTAATATATAAATGATATATATTATAATATATTGAAAAAAACTTTAATTTCTATATAAACAATTTTTAAAAATGAATTAATATTTAATTTTTCAACAAATATTATGTCCTAAAATATTAAAAATAATATAAAATAATATATATTTTATACTTTAATATATAAATATCATATATTAATTTAATTAGAAAAATATATTACTTTTTTTATTTCTTTTATGAAATTTTAATTAAATTTTTTATGGAACAGTTAATTTTAATATATATAAAAATATAATATCATATATTATTTACTACATAATATGTTTAAATGATATATAATATATTATATTCAACATATAATAAACTTTTATATATTTCTTTAAAAAAATAGTCTCCAAAATTATAATTTTGTCTTTTTTTTTATTATTAAAAATTTGAAGAAAATAAATGAATAAATGAGTAAATGAATAAATGAATGAATAAATAAATAAATATTGTATAGTAAAAACTATGGCAAAAAAATAAAATTTTTATTATTCAAATAATACTGCATTTATAATAAATAATACTGCATTTATAATAAATAATACTGCATTTATAATAAATAATAAATAATAAATAATAAATAATAAATAATAAATAATAAATAATAATTAATAAATAATAATTAATAAATAATAAATTAATTTGGTAATAAAAAAATATAATAATAATTAATAGTTATCATATATTATTAATACTATTATTAAATATTATTAAATAATAAATGTTCTTTTAAATTATATCCTCTTGGTTCTCTATCCATGATTTGTAATATAATTTTATTTATTTATATGGAATTATTTTTTAAATAAAATGAACTATTAATTTATTTATAGTAAAATTTAAAAAATATAATTTGATATTAATATATTAAATGAATAAAAAAATAATATTAATAATCATATATTAAATTTTAATATTTTATATTATTTTCGGATTAATACACATATAAAAATATATTAGTAATATATTTGATAAAATATATATAATATTTATAAATATACTATTATATAATAGATCCTAATAATTAGTAAATATATTAATATTAAACTTTATTTTTATAATTATAAACTCAAATAGAATAAAAATAATAATACAATAAAATAAAGTAGTATTTAGTATAAAAGGAAAGTATTTAATAGCATTGAATATAAATGAAATTAAATATAATAAAATAGAATATATTCTAATATTAATATTTATTCACCTATTTATATAGACATATTAATTATTGACCTATTTATGAAGATTATATATTATTTTAAACATTTGAATGTATTGATAAATAAATAGATATAATAATTGATATTTATTCATATAAACATATTTATATATGTACACTTGGAAGATAATCTATTAGAATTTTTATTAATAATTTATTGTAAAATATTTATTTATAATAATAATAATAATAATAATAATAATAATAATAATAATAATAATAATAATAATAATAATAATAATAATAATAGTAATAATAATAATAATATTAAATTTATACTTTAATAAAGTTAAAAATACTTTTTTTATTTTTATTATTATTATTTTCATATTTTAAGACCGTTTGATTAAATTTTAATCATTAAACTAATATAATTTATTATATTAAAATATTATATATATATTATTATTATTATTATTTCTTTTTAAATTCCTTTAAATAATTGAATAAATTAATACATTAATAATAAAATAAATCTAAATCTCAAACATAAAATTCAAAATCATCAACTAATTAATTAATTATTAAAATCTAAACATTGTTTCTAAACGACATTATTTTAAAATTGAAATAAAATATTAAATACAAATAATAATATTTTATATAAAATAAAATCAATCATAAAATTCTAATCATTTTTCAATATTCATTTTAAATTCAATTTTTAATATTTTATAAATATATTTTATTAAAGGGATTAATAAATAAAGTTGGGTACGTATTTAAAAATTATTATTATTCTTATATAAATATAAAAGTACAAAAAGGAAATGAAATTGAATAAACGACACATTTAATTAATGATTTATAAAATTCATCATAATTTAACATTAATTTATGTTTTATATATTTCAAATTTTATTTATGTAATATTTATTACACTAATTATTGATTTCAAAAATTCATCATTACCATATTGTTTTATAAATATTATTATTCTGTTCTATTTAATAATCTTCAAAATCACATATTTTTAAATCAATATATAATAGATAATTAAAAAATAAAAAGATAATATAAAATAATTAAAAATTATAATATTAAAATATAATATTTAAAAATCACTTTATATTATTTTTTTATTATTTTTATTTTTCATCCTTTATTCATTGAAAAATAAATACAGCTAAAGAAAAATCAAGAATCAAAGTAAAATTATAATAACTATTAACTTTTTTTCGAAGAAAATAATAATAATAAATTAATAATATTGTAAACAAACAAACAAACAAACAAACAAACAAACAAAAAAAAAAAAAAAAAAAGATTTAAAAATAAAGAATCAAAATTCAAAATGAAAATGACAAATGTTGAAAGTGGTAAAAATTATATATTTATATATTTATATATATATATATTTATTTATATATTTTGAATAAATTTTAATATAATTAATATATATTATCATAATTTAAAATTCATTAGAAAAAGAAGGAGATGGAGGAGGAACGAAACCTAATAAAATATCGGGCTCAAATTCAGCACAACTAAATACTTCAATAAAAAAAATTTTATCTTCTAACAGTACTTCAACTTCTCCAATTCCAAAATTAAATTCTACAATGACATCTGTAAAATCAGCAACTACAACTTCTTCTATTATAAGTTCAACAGTTGCAACGAGTCAAATAATTAATAATTTTGAAAGTGAAATTAATACAATAAGAGATAATAATAATATTAATAATTCTGATAAAGTAAATTATGAGGATAAATTTAATATTATTGGTAATATTAATAAAGCCACTCAATTTAATAATAATCCAAAACAAACTACTAGAAGTAATAGTACGACAAGTTTAAATGAATATTATTCTTCTTCACCCATTCCTACTCCAAAAGTAAGACCTCTAAAATCAAATACTATTCCTTTTCCATCATTAGCTTCCAATTTTAATTCTTCAATTTCAACAAAATTTAATTCCTTAAATTCTTCAGATTCATCAAATTTTTATGAAGAATATATTAATGATTATGGATTTAATTACACCGAAGAAGAATTAAACACATATAAAAATGTAACAAATTTTATTTGTAAAATTGCTCAATTAATTCTTCGTTCTCGTGTTGGTCTTAGTTATAATCACAATTACTATCCATCCTTAAATTTAAAGAATCAATCTAAAGAGATTAATAATAATCAATTAAATTTATTAACTAATTCTATTGATAATATGAATATAAAATCATCCTTAACATCATCAATTTCTTCGTTCGATTCACAAAATCATTCCATTCCTTATTCAACGTCAGTAGTTTCATCATATACTTCCTCATTTGAGAATTCTTATAGATCAAATCCTAATGGTGTTTATAGTCCTAGAAGTGTTTATACTGAAAATAATAGCGTACACATTCCAATACCATCTATCGACAATATTAAACAGTTACACGGTCTTCTTTTAGATAGAATACAATTTTGGAAAAATTGTGTACCAATTAACATTGATATTTTTGCCGGTAGTGGTAGTAATGAAAACACAGGATACAATTACAGAAGAAAAAGTTATGATTTTGGAAATGGTAATGAAGTTGATGATGGTATATATGAACATAAAAATGATTTTAGTAATAATTCTTTGACTTTAACAAGAACAAGGTCTTCATCTATATCTAATATTTATCCTGTAAAAGCGTCAACTTCTTTTAATCCAGTTTCAACAAAATTTAACAATAAAAGACTTTTAGAACGTTGGGTTGTATCATATGAACCAAATAATAAGGAATCAAGCAATAAAAGTAGAAATTCAAAAGTTGATACTACAGATTTAATTCTTTTAGTACAATCTCTTTATTCCTATATTCGTTTAATGCCACTTCATTCTCTTCTTTCCGATAAATCTATAAAGAAGAATGATCTACAGTATTGTATATCAACAGCAGATGGTTTTTTACTTTTACCATTATTTGAGGGTGATAATAATGATGTCGATTTTTGTGATGTGGGTTCTTCTGGATTTGATTTATCTGCAAAATTAAAAGTCTATAAGTTTACTAAAGCCTCGACTACTCTTGGAAATTTACATATTTCAGTAGTTTATGATGCAAATATTAATAATAGTAACTCTTCAACCAATATATCACATTCCATTTCGAAATCTCTATCTTCAACGTCTTCATTTCATTTTAATGATGCTAATAACAATCCAACAACAGCAGGTGTTGCTAATAAAACAGCCAAAAACATAAATAATACTAATAATTCTTCATCCTCTATATCATTAAATCAACCAAAAGATAATTTATTAATTGTTGAACAAACTAAAGATTCAACTTCCTCAACAAGTAATATTGAAGAAGAACCTCTGAAAGATAAATCTGTAAGTCTATTATATTTAATTATATATTTAAATAGTTTTATTATTATTATTATTATTATTATTATTATTATTATTATTATTATTATTATTATTATTTTCAAATTATATTTAAAAAATTTTTAATTATTTAAATTAATTATTTATTTAATGTATTAATATATATGAACTTAATTATTTATATTATTTTTATTATTATATAATACAAGAATTCTGATACCCCTGCTGATGATAAAGCTTCTTCTTCAAATACTAATAGAAAAACTGTTAAAACTATTGGTAGTCCATTTCCAAGTCCAAAGACGCGTACCAAAGTTTTATCTTTAACTCAAAATAAATATTCATTCCAACCTCAAAAGTCTCAACTTTCTTCTTCTTCGTCAAATCTTATACTTCAGTTAATGAATAAACAACATTTAGAAAAATACAGTAGTTCTGTTCATTCTTTATCAGATAATAATTCATTATCTTCTCATTCGAATTTACTGTTGTCCGGATTTAACTATAAAAAATCTTCTACTAATAATAGTAACATAACTAATTCCACTACAAAAACGCATCAATTAAATTCAATAAATATACCTAAAAATTCAAATCTTTTATTAAATTGTAAAGACAATGACAATCCAAAGTATTTAAGTGCGCCTAATTCATTGTCTTTAAACTCAAATAAAAATAATAATGTTGATTCTCAAAATAATTCAATAGAATTATTTGGTAGTTTAGTTGGATCCTATGAGGAATCTATTCTTAGTGGAAGAATGTCGACATTACCATCAAAACCTATTAAATTTATATCAGAAATTGGTGTTATTGGATTTGGTAAATGCCATCCACGATTGAAGTGCCCACAGCATATTAATATAATATTCCCTGTCTATTTTTATGAAATTCCAGATAAAAATGATTTCTTTACAACACCCTATGTAGGTACAGTTGATATTGAACAATATTTTCAAAAACAAAATGAATTAAAGAAACAAAAGCAAGAACAGCAACAAAAAATGGAACAACAACATAAAGCTATAGAAAAATTAGATATTAAAGAAACTTTAGAACCAGAAAACAATATTGATACATTGGAAACAAGTAAAATTAAAGTTGAGGAATTGAATAATAAAACTAAAACTTTAACTACCTCAATTCCTTCTGCTATTCTTTTAAATGACAAACCAATTATTAAACGTAATTCTTCTTCAAATTCATTAAATGGTTTAAGTACGAAATTTCCTGGTTATCGTATTCCATTTAAGGGTCAAATTCAAGTGGTAATTATTAATTATATATATATTATTTTTATTTTAAAATACTCTTATATGTATTTATTATATATGATTAAAAATAAATTAAATTTTAAATTTGTTAATATAAATAATAATTATGTTTGTTATTTTTTTATATTTATTAATTTTAATTGCTTAATTTAATAAAAAGATTATTAAAAATCCAAGTAAAACAGCCGTTAAGGTGTTTCTTATTCCATATGATTTTCATGATATGCCACCAGGAACAAAAACATTTATTCGTCAAAAATCATATTTAAAGAATACTATAAATAGTAGAAATCCACTTGATCAGAAATGTTCATTAAGGTATGCAATTCATTTACAATTCATTTCACCATCAAAAAAGAAGCTTTATCTTTATAAATCATTAAGAGTGGTATTTGCTCATAAAGCACCAGAAAAGGATGAAAAACTTTATACAATATCAGATGGTCCAATTGATCCAAAATATATATCAATTGTTGATAATAATAATAGTAATTATAATCATCATTCCAATGAATTAAATAATGATAAATTCTTTGGTTCAGGTCATAGTTTGAAAACTGATGGTAAAGGATTATCTTCAAAGGAAGAAAATGAATTTTATTCATCTTCATACTCATTAAGACGTCGTAGTAGTTTTGGATCCAATATAATGATGCTTGCTGAAATGGGTGTTAACTTGGGAGATTATAGTGTATCTCCAGTAAAACCAATAGTTCATCAATATCCTTATTCGTTTCAACAACAACAATATCGTGGAATTGGTGGTATAAATACAAAAATTACTAAACCTCTATATTATAGAGGAAGTTCATATACTAATGTAAATAATATATCTCAACAATCTGATTTACCATCTTCCTCCAAATCTTCCTTTTCAAAATATTTATCTCCTAATTACAATCGATACCCTTCACAAAATGTAAAAGATGATATGACTTTAAAATTACCATCAAAAGTAAATGAAAAAATGAAATGTTCTGCTTTTGATGTCTCAACTAACAGTTATTCCTCTGAAGGTTTAACAACTAGTATAACTGATAGTAATAATGAACTATATTCTAAATCCTCCCAACATTCATCTGAATCAACCAATTTAAATAATAAAGATAATCTTGAATCAAAATCTAAAGAACCTTATTCATCATCAATTTCAACAAATTTTAAAGTTTTTAATTATATAAATTAATTTATTATTATTATTATTATTATTATCATTTTTATTATTATTTTATTTATTATTATTGTTTAAAAAAAAAAAAAAAAAAAAAAAATCAAACATTTAATAGATAAATCGAAATAAAATTATTTATAATAGTTGTAAGCAATAAAAATAAAAAAATAATAAATAATTATCAAAATTAGGGAATTAATAGGAATAATTTTAATACTAAAAACTAAATTTTTATTATTATTATTATTATTATTATTATTATTATTATTATTATTATTATTATTATTATTATTATTATTATTATTATTATTATTATTATTATTATTTAAATTTATTTATTATTAATAGTTTTGATTAAATAAAACATCATTTATGTTATTGTAATCAAACGAAATTAATGTTATAAAATAGTATAATACAATTAAATAGAAATTAAAATAAATAAATAAATAAATAAAAATTAAAAAAAATTAAAAAAAAAAAAAAAAAAAAATAAAATTACTTATATATAATAATTTTTACAATAAATACTTATAGACACAAATGTTTATACATGTGGGTGTTAGCATAAGACTCAAAACTAATTTGTGTTATAATTTTTATTTTAACTTTTATTTTTAATATCATTTAAAAAAATAGTAACAATAATTTATAATAATAACATATAAAAAACTATTCATCCATCCAATTTTTTTTTTTTTATAATATTATTGAGTAATAAATAGTTTTAAAAATATTAATATCATTCCTACTTTTATTCTCTTTTATTTAATTTTATATATATTTTTATTTTTCGATTTTCAATTTATTTTTTATTTATTTATTTATTTATATGCTGGAAACCTTTCTCTTGAAGGGTGATATTATACTATCTTAATTTGTGTGAATATCTCTTTCTTATGTGTATAATGTGTTTTACATCACTTTCAATTATAATCCGCTTTGTAGATTAGTACATATTTTTTATATATATTCGCTATGTTGTTATGTTGTTATAGCAATTGCAATTAAAATAAATTGTTAATTATATATCGGTAAACTTAATAAACCATAATCTTGAAGTATTAAAATTAATTACATTTATAACTAATTTTATTATTCAAGCCATTTAGTAAATAATGTAAAAAGTTTCATAATTTATTAAGATTCAGTATTTCAATTAATTTCTTCTTGTAGGCTAATTTTTAATTATTTTCTTTATTAGATTTTTTTATTCATTTCCAAAATAACTATGATTTTTAGATAATAATCACAAGGAATTAGTAAAGTTTCTTTCCTTTAATATTTTATGTTCTTTATTTTTATGTTGTTTACTTTCCCCTCCTCCTTATAATCCAAATTTCTAAAAGGATTTTATATATTTGAATTTTTTCATCATTGAAATATCAATGATTGAAGTTTAATAATTATAACTTCTTAAATACATTTCAATTAATAAGAATAGTTTATAGATGAATAAAAAATTATCTATTTATATATAACTCATGATTATATTTATTATTTTATTATACCTTTCATTACGAAAGTTTGCATTATGATTACATTAAATTAGTTATTATCTAAACCCAATTCATGCTAGATGTAATAATACTACTATTGTTTGAATGAACCAATTTTACGCTAAGAATTACTATTCTAATATATCTTACTTAAAATATTATGGATATTATGTTTTAAATTTTTTTGTATGGAATCTCAGGATCTCTGACATACAGTCTCCTCCATTATTATTGTTAATATATATATGTATTTGATATGTATATATTACACTAATAATATATGCTTTGTGGTTGAGAAAAAGCCATAGTTTAATATCTGATTGCTTAAAACTTTGTATGTAATGATGTATATTATTAAATTGTATTTTGTATTTTCATGAGGTGGAAATAATTCATCACAGAGTAGAATCCTTTGTGTATAATGTTACAGTCCATCATTAATGGCCTTGAGTTTTATTTGTTAAAATATCAAATTATAATTTCAATTAAGAGTCTCTATAGGAGTATGAAGATATATTCTTACGCATGTTTAAGTGTGTCTTTTTCTATTAAATTAATACTTTGATATTTTGGGAGTCTTATTTTACTTGAGATAATTCTCTTCGATCAAGTATTTTATATTGTTTCTTCAATTTTACAATTATGATCATTTCAAATTTTCGGTCAGTTATATCAGTCCTCCTTAAATTGACATAATGAGCAACTTTGTAACTTTTATCATAATTTAAAATTCAATTTATTTTTCTTTAACATAATATTGTGTCTGGCAAACGATTCTTTTGTTAAGAATCCTTTTAAGGGTCAGATGAGACTCTTAATCTGTTAATCTGCTAAAAGTCAGGAATTTAGGGTTTATAATTATGTCAACTTTATTAATATATTTTATGATAAAGAATTACTGATGCTTAATTATTATAAATTAAATGCTTTTATACTTTTAGTAATATACAATAATTATTTATTACTATATTAATAATATTTTACTTTTTTTTTTAAAATAAATAAAAAAAGTATATTACTACATTATAGAAATAGTATATATATATTATTTTTTAAATATTTATGTTAATAATAAATAATAAATTATTAATAAAACTATTAAGCTTTAGAGTTATTTTTATGTGATTTAATTATTTATTATAATATATTATAATATATTTAATTCTTGCTTGAGATATTCAACGGTTTAAAAAATTTTTTTGATATATATGTAATTGTGAAATATATTGGTGGAATAATATATTTTTAATTATACAACTTTAATTAAAAAAAAAAAAAAAACCTTCAGAGTAAAAATTATAATTTAAAAAAATAACAATTATGATAACTTATTGATTTTTTTAATTATTAAAAAATAAAAAAAAAAAAAAAAACTTTATTTACAATAATATTAATTCAAAATTTTAAATATGTATATATTAATAAGTATATTTATTAATATATAATACAATTTATTTAAACATAATTTTTAAATTTAATATATTGGCAGTAATATATAAAACAAGATATATTTAATATATGTAATATAAATCATTTAATAAAGACTATCTCATAAAATGAATTACATTTTAATATATTAATGTTTTATTTATTTATTTATTTTACTAAGATTTATGGTTATATTCTTATTTTCTTAGGTCTTCTCTTAAATAATGTTGCTGAATCATTACTAGTTTTATCTAATAGAGACGATACAGCAAACATTGAATCTAGTTAATAAAAAAAAAAAAACATTTTCTTTTTTTAAAAAAACAAATAATAAATATTTAATAATATTTATATTTTTTAATATTATATTATATATATATATATTATTATTATTTTTAAGTAGATAAACAAAAGGTCATTCAAAAGGTTGTAGGTTTATTTGCAGATGCTTCAAATTTCTGTATTTGTTTCTTTGGATATCAATTCTACAGTAAAATTATTTTCTTTATTGGTTTTGCAGCTGGTGTTTTCATTGCAAAGTCATTACTTAGTATTATATGCCATTGTAAAAGGTTTAATCTTTGTATCTCTTTGTGTCTATAAGTTATCTCTTTGTATTCTTAGTATACCAGCTGGTTATGGTTTATTAGCTATTATTATTGTTTTTATTCCAAGTATTGCTGATAAGATTAATACTTTTCTTTTAACTATCATCTTACCTATTATCTTTACCATTCTCATTTTTGATAAGGAAATTGAAGTTATCATTATTGTTTCTAGTATTTCTGGTTCTTTATGATGTTTTATGATATTGATACTATTATTAATACTGGTTTATCTGAGGCATTACAAACTATGTATGACAATAAGAGCTGAACTTTCCTACCTTCCAAAGTAATACAAATGTTCATTCTATGGTCATTGCTTCTCTTATTATTGCTTTAAATACTCAATTCATTTCCTATAATTATCACAAGGATAAATATTAAATTACACAAAAATAAAAAATAATAATAATAATAATAATAATAATTAATATTAATCTTAATAACATTGGATTAAAAAAGATAAATAAATAAATAATAATAATTAAATGAAAAAATATTTTACTTATTTATAATTTTTCTTATTCTATATTATGTAACTATCTTATTTATATCCTTTTAATTTTTTTTTTTTTTTTTTTTGTAGTTAATATCTGTAAATTTTTATTATGTTAAATATTTCAAAAATTTTAATATATATATATATAAAAAAAAAAAAAAAAAAAAAAAAAAAAAAAAAACTACTTATTTATATTATATTGATTATTTTCTTTATGGATTATACCATAGTTCATTAAATATTAATTTTAATATTTCTTCTATAAATTAAATATCTTTTATTATTTTATTTTATTTTTTTTTTTTTATAATATATAATTTCTGTGTAATATTAATCACCATTAGTTCTAAGTTACACAAACCGTTTTCCATGCTTTTTTTTTTTTTTTTTTTTTATATTATTTTTATATTATATTTTTCTCTATTTAATTTATTTTTTTTTTTTCCTTTTTTTTTTTCATTAATTTATATTAAATATTATTTTATTAAATTAATTTCTATTATTATTAAATAATATTATATTATTTTTTTTTTATTAAAAATATCTATATTAAAAAAAAAAAAAAAAAAAAAGAATAAATTTTTCTTTTTCTTTTTTTTTTTTTTTTTTTTTTTTTTTTAATTATTATTTAAAATAACAAAAAATAAAAAAAAAAAAATAAATAAATAAAATAAAAAATAAAAATTAAAAAAAAGTAAAAAGAAAACTAAAAAAAATATATATATATATATATATATATATAAATTTAATAAAAAAATAAGAATTCATAATTTAAATTACAAAAAAATATAAAAATATATATATAATAATAAAATAAAAGAATTTCAAATACAAATATAAAAATGAAAAATTTAAATTTAATAACCTTAGTTAGTTTTATTTTCGCTTCCAAGGTATCAGCAGATTGTTTTGCTACAAAATTAGGTTATCCATGCTGTAGTATTGGTTATCCATCTATTTTAACTGATAAAGATGGTGACTGGAGTGTGGAAAATGGTCAATGGTGTGGTATACCTTCTAATGATGGCGATTGTTGGTCAATTAAATTTGGTTATCCTTGCTGTATTACTTCATCTGAAGCTTTAGTCACTGATGATAATGGTCAATGGGGTTCTGAAAATGGTCAATGGTGTGGTATTGTTAATAGAGAAAATTCATCTCAATATGCTAATGATGGTGATAACAATGATGAAATTGTTGATATGGCTGAATATGCTAAAAGCTATATGAATAAACTTAATATCACAGCTAATTGTCCAGATGTTGCCTTTTATGAACAAGAAGGTATTTCTTATGGTACTCTCCAAAGAATTACTTATTATTCTGAAAATACTAAATCCAATCGTCCAATGAATATTCTTCTTCCACCAAACTATAATCCGGAAAAGAAATACCCAATTTTATATCTTTTACATGGTATTTTATCTGACCAGAATTCATTAATTAAATCAAAATATGGTACACCAAACATAGCTGGTTATTTAATGAATAAAGGTATGGCTAAAGAAATGATTATTGCTTATCCATATACTTATGCTCCAAAAGACGGTATTGAAGTTGAACCAGGATTTACTAAGGAACATGCCGCCGGTTATGATAATTTTATTAATGAATTACTCTTTAATATTATGCCATATATGGAAAAGAATTATCCAATTCTTACTGGCAGAGATAATACAGCTATTGCTGGTTTTTCAATGGGTGGTCGTAACAGTCTTTATATTGGTTATTCTAAGCCAGAATTATTTGGTTATATTGGTGCCTTCTCACCAGCTCCAGGTGTTCTTCCTGATGAAAAAAATGATGGCTTATTAACAATGGAAACTTTCCAAATAAAGGATAAACAATTTACACCATATGTTACCTTAATTTGTACTGGTACAGAAGATACAGTAGTTGCTGAATATCCATCAACTTATCATAATGCCTTAAATGAAAACCATCAAGCTCATATCTGGTACGAAGTTCCATCTGGTGGTCATGATGGTATTACCGTTAGTAGTGGTTTCTATAACTATATGCAAACCTTATTTGGTAAATTAAATGAGTAAAATAGAATTATTAAAGAAAAAAATTTTTTTTTTTCAATTTTATTGAAAAGGCATAAAATTTTTAATTTATTATATAAAATGAACTTTTAAAAAAATTAAAAATAAAATTAAAATATTATTCGTTAAATTTTATTTTTAATTTCAAACAAAATAAAATAAAAATAAATAAATAAATACATAAATAAATAAATAAAATTAAAAAAATTAAATATATCATTAAATTATTAAAATATATATTTAATAATATATATAATTATAGACATTATTATTATAGATATACTTTTTGATTTAAACAAATATATCTTAGATATAATAAATATATATATAGAAAGTAATAATTATACTAATTATTAAAAAAAGAAGCAATAAACTTTTTTTTCATATAATATAAAATTTATAAAATTCTAATTAATTTATGTTTTTTATATAAAAATATATAATTATTATAATTATAAAATTTATCATATAACAATAAAAATATTATATATTATTTTTGATATGAATAAAAAAAAAAATAAATTTAATAAAAAATAAAATGAAATATAAAATATTTTAAATTTTATTTTCAATCTTTGAATATTGAAATATTTACCAAAAAAAAATCTAATATTTTATTTAATTTGAAAAGTTATTACAGCTTTTTTTCTTTTTAAATGATTTTTTTTTTAAATAAGACAGTTTTTCATTTTAAACATTTTTTTTTTTAAATAAGAGAAGACAAAAAATACTAAAAATATTAAAAATAAAAACAAAATTATAATATATTTTATATTAGCCATGCCTAGGGATTGGATTGTGTCGACGCCGAAACGGTAAGATAATGCATGGTAGATAATTATTATAATTACCTACTATAATACATGAAAGGGAAGAGCACAGAGGTCCTATTGCCTTCTTTATCCATTATTTCTCGGTCCAAAAAAAAAAAAAAAAAATAATAATAATAATAAAATAATACTGTTTTAATAACCTTTTGACATTTAATTTTTTTTTTTTTTTTTTTTTTTTTTTTTTTTTTTAGAAGTAATATTTAAAACAAAAAGTTTATAATTAATTGGCTAAAATTTTTATTTATTATAATGATTTATGTCATTATGGTTAAGAAAATGTAAACATAGTATCATTATAAATATGATATTATATTTAGATGATTAGGTGATTTCTGGAATTGATTTTTTTTATAGCAATAATTTGATTGTCTTTTAAATAAAAAAATAATAATAATTTAAATATCTTTGATTTTATTTGTATCTATTTGTACAATAAGAAAAAATCAAATAATCAACTTTATAAAAAAGTTTATTTTTTATCTATTGATAACTAGTATTTTAAAAAGACATGAAAAGAATAAATGAAAAGAATAAAAATAGTATTACTCATATCATATACTATGGATTAACTTTAAAAATTAATTAATAGAAAATTAATAATTGATTAATAATAAAAATATAGGAATATTGATATATATATATATAATACATTTTATCATTTTATTAATAAACTTTTTTTTTTTTTTTTTTTTCTTTTTTTTTTTTTTTTTTTTTAGGAATCACCTTTTACATAATTTATTTAATAAATATATATATTATTTATATATTATTGCTACAAAATAATAATAAAAAAGTACTGGAAAAAGAATTAAATGATAATGAAAAATATACTCTTTTATCATCTGTAATTACCAAATAAAATACAATTCTTATCATCATGAACTAAATAACTAAAAAAAAACTTCTAAAATTATATCAAAAAATAAATAAAAAAAATTTTTTTTTATTGAAAAAAACTATGTAAAAATGTATGAACTGATTATTGACTCAATTAAAATAAAATATTAATTATATCAATGATAATATTACTACTTAATATATATATATTTTTATAATATTATATTCATTATTAAAATATTAATTATTAATAATATAAAATGATTTATTAATATGATTAAAGTAAATTTTCATTTCTAAATAAATATATTAATTTTAAATAATCTTTCAATCATAAAAAATTTATAATTTTTTTAGTTATATTTATAATTATTTAAAATAGATGACTGAATAAAAATAAATATTACCATACATAGTTACTATTTATGTTTTTTTACTATTTTATTTAATAATTTTTTTTTTTTTTTTATTTTGAATCATGATAGATGGCTGAATTGAAATAAACAATATAAAATTACTGTTGAAATAAAATATACATATATCCACACATATTAGCTAATTATTATTATTAACTATTATTATTAATTATTATTATATATAATAGTTCGAATTACTCAATTACTTTGAATTTTAATTTACATATCGTCTGATAATAACTGTCAATGCAAAATAAAAAAATATTTTATTTTAAGAGCAATTTATTATTGCTTTTATACTTTATGTGCTTCTAAATACAATTTTTATAATAGTTTACTAAATTATTTATAGTAAATAGAAATTATAACTTAAATATTTATCAACACTACATTACATTATTAAGAAACGAAATTAAGAATATATAACTTTTTAATAATATTACTATTTTATTAATGATATGATTAATGATATGTATATTATAATAAATGATGAAATCTTAATATAATAATAATATCAATATTTTTGATATAATCTGAATAGATTATTATTTTACACTAATAGATTTATTCAAAAATAATATATATTTGATCTTTACTTTTAATTTTATAAAATAGAAATTTTTTTCATTTGATCTTTAATTTTATAAAATTTATTTTTTTTTATTTTAACACTTTTAATTTTTTTATATTATATTTTTAACAACTTTTTTTTTTCAATATATTTTATTTATTTATTTTTATTAATATGACATTTGCTTTTCTTATTTTTTACTTTTACTTTATTTTATTTATTCTTTCCTTAAACTTATAAATTTAATGTTTTTCATCAGTGTTTCTTTGTTCTGGAGCTTCACCAGAAGAAGAGGTAGCTTCATATGTTGGTAATTCAGGATAAAGGAATTCCTTTTGTTCTTTAGCAATTTGTTCACTTTCAGCATATGATGGTGGTGGTAAATTATTTGGAATATTATTGTTATTTGTATTAACATTAGCTCCTGGAAGAATTACCACAATTGCATTATCTGGAATGTTTGTTGCTGCAGAATTATTATTTTCATTATTTTGATCTTCAATTCTGGAATAACTTTCATTTTCTCTGAATACAATATAGATTGCATGAAAAGTACCTATTTATATTTAAAATCAATGTTTATAAAAAGAACAATATTTTAATTTAAAAATTTATTTAACATTTTTATATATATATTTTAATCATTTATTTATGAAAAATGATTAATTTATTCATTTTATTATTATATAAAAAAAAAAAGATTTACCGAAAAACAATAAGAGAGTTGATAATAATAAATTTATACAAAAATCAGAACCACATCCTTTCTTTATAAGTACAGTTAAAGGTGGAAAGAAAAATGAAATAAAAATTAAGCAAATATCATTAAAAGATAAATATACTTTGTCCATATTAATATTTTGAATACTAATCAAAAATTATATTTTATAAACTATATATAAAGAATATAAGAAAATAATAATAATAAAAAAATATAAATATATACTAATTATATAATTTTAAAATTATATATATGTTTTTATTTTTTTTTTCTTTTCTTTCTTTTTTTTATTTATTTATTTATATTTTTTATTAATAACTTTTAATTTTTCTTTTTAAAATTTTTCGTAATTTTTTTTTTTTTAATTTTTAAAAAAAAAAAAAAAATCTCTTTTATAGTTTACTAATTATTTATAAATTTAATAATAAATAATATTATAAATAAAATTAATTAATAATTATTATAATACTATTATAATATTTTTTTTTTTTTTTTTTTTTTTCGAAAATACTTTTTTACGTTTTTTGAACTTTAAAACTATTAAAAAAAAAATCATTAATAATACTTAATATATATTACTATTCTATAGAATTTACAGTAATATATTATATATTAATCTTTATATTGTAAATATTATATAATTGTTTATATAATTATATAAAATTTACAATGAGTAATTATATATTTTATTATATTATTCATTTATTTATATTAAAAATAACTCAGAACATTATTTTACTAATGAAAGATATATTTATAGTGAATATGAATAAATATATAATTTAATTACATATATTTACCTTATAATATCACATGACTTTACATTTGATATGCGGGACTTTTATGTGCAATAATTTTTAATAGTATCTTATATTTAATTAAACTTTATTAATATATTTTAATTTATAAAACCCAATTAACCAAGGGTCTTCTCTAAACTACAAAATAAAGAAGAGTAGTTATTAGAAATCTTTATAATAATTTAATTATTAATAAATATACATTTAAAATATATTATATCGGAGTATAGTATAATATATAATAAATATATATTAAAATAATAAATATAATAAATATAACTATATAATTCTTAAAATGAAAATAAGAATAATAAAGTTAAATATATAAGAATATAATTATATAATAAATATGAATATAATAAATAATATCAATTATATATACATTTAATTATAATTAAAATAACTAAAACTATTTCATTATATTATAATATATAGAAGTATTATGTATTTTTAATATAAACTTTAAAATAAATATGAATAGTTAAATTATATATATATATAATAATATTCTTATTATATATATTTAGAAGAAATTAACTATTTAATTTAATATATTTAATATATTTCATATTATAATGAATAATATATATAAATATTGAATAATATATGAATAAGAAATTATTTCAAATATTACTATTGACAAAAGAGATATAAATTTAATATTTAATAATTATTATTAAATATACAAATATGTTGCTACACATATTTGTTTTATATCAGAAATGCCCTCGCTAAAATAGCTGATTACTAGTGAAATTGAAATTTATCTCTATACGAGAACAATTCTCAATTGAATCTGTAAATTAGCTACAAACTCAATAATAAGTTGAAATGATCATAGTTCAAATAAGGAAAAATATAAAATTAAAAGAAATTTTATATTTTTGTGAATAATTATTAAAATATGTATTAATGAAGATTAATTGTATTATTTGAAAATTTTATAAAATTTTTAACTCATTTTTGAAAATTTTTCATTAATTAAAAAAATTTTTTTTTTTTTTTTTTTTTTTTTTTTTTAAAAAAAAATAATTATATATAATTTTGATATTATAATAATTGAATAATTTATATAATTCTTAATAATTAATTTTGAATTTTAATTTTGGAAATGTAATTTTAGAAATTTATTTTGAAATTTTGAAATTTCAATTTCGAAAATTTAAAAATAAAATTAATTATGAAATATATATATAAGTTAAATGTCCTATTAGCATAAATATGAATAATATTTTGCTATTTTAACTGTAAATATTAAAATGAATTGCTGAAATTTAAATTCAAAATTTTGAAATTTATTATTATTTATTATATTTTTGTATTTATAATTGATTTTTATTTATTCTCTATAAGGTAGAATATTTTTAATATGGATATTTCTTTTTAATATTACTCCTGACCTATCTTCTTGTAGTTTCACCGTATTCCAAGTTATTTCCTTTATTGTATTGATTTATGTATATATATTTATATTATTTATATACACGGGAAAGTTGCATTTTGAAAAATTTTAATAAATAGATAAATAAATAATAAAATAAATAAATAAAATTTTATAATAATATTTTAAGAAAATAAAAAATTTAAAATTTATTATTTTAATTTTAATAATTATATCTTAAATTATTATCCTTTACATCTTTTAAATTTTTTTTTTTTTTATATTTTGAAAAATTATAAAACGTGTGATAAAATATTTTATTTTTTAAAGCTTTAATGTATATTTATTATTATATGTATATGTATATTTATTATATATTTATATAATTTATTATATAAATATTTATTTATTTTTATTTATTTAGTTATTTATTTAAATTATATATATTATTTATTTGTTGTATTATTAATTTATTTATTTATTAACTTTTAAAAAATTTTGAGAAATAAAACTTCTCCGAAATGAAATTTTTCGAAATGCTTCACACTCATACAAAATATTGTATATATTATATTATATAAAATATTATATGATTTTATTTTATTGAATATTTACATGTGTTAACAAAATATAATATATATATATAAAGCGGTATATTAAAATTAATCTATTAATTATAAATAAATAAATAAATAAATAAATAAATAAATAAATAAATAAATAAATAAATAAATAAATAAATAAATAAATAAATAAATAAATAAATAAATAAATAAATAAATAAATAAATAAATAAATAAATAAATAAATAAATAAATAAATAAATAAATAAATAAATAAAATATTATTATAATTAGCTGGGTTATAATTATACAATGTACATTATAATATTAATCCATCACAAAGCGCCATATTATGACTTTTTTTTTTCCTTTTTAGAATGGAACTAATGAGAGGGAAGGATAATAGGGCCTCCAATTTCTCCCTTAAACATATCAGACTCTCATTGGTTTCTTTGCTATATCGTTTCAACGTCGTCAAAGACCTCTCTCAAAGCAAGGCTAATATGAAAGACATTCTTTATATGCCTCTTTATACTACGGGCTTCTTTTCAGTGATCTCTTGAACCATCAACGAAGAAGGAACAACTACACCAATCCTCTCAAAGATCAAGTATTCTATGCACTAATAACTAATAATTATATAGTTTATCAACATGAATAATTGCAATGATAAAAGAACACCAAATTCATATATAAGGAAAAACACACTCTTGGAAGATGAAAATCACCCTATATAAACTCAGGAGATAGTCGCAGTATCGAATTAGAAACCATATGTATGTTAATCCAAAGTATTAACCACTAGGGTAAAAAATGGAAAGACATGAATATGATAATAAATGAATAGAAATTACTATTTTAGAAAAGTTTACCTAAAACATTTTAATCTACAAAACAAAATTATTGCTTTCTTACACTAATATAACTTTTAAATAATATCTTTTTGAATAATTTTATGCATTATGTATCTAGAATAATTCAATTATTTATTTATTAATTATATTATTAATTGTAACGAATTGGGTATTAATTCCACTAGGTTGTTATAGGAATTAATAATAAATAAAACGATAGGAATATTTATTTAAAATTTAAAATAATCCATTTATTTTAATTACTACACTTTATTTAAGAAATATTGTTTTTATTTTTTTTATTTATGGTTTATATTATTTTATTTATTATTAATTATTGTTTTTTTATGTCTACTCAAAGAGTAAATAAAAATAATACATGAATTTATATATTTAAAAAAAAAACTAATCTAATTATTACATGATTGGTTAAACTATTAAAATACAAAAGGTATTAGGAAATTATATTCATCTTTAAGAAATCCTCAAAACAATGGTATTGCAGAACACTTCAATTAAACCATTCTCTATTCATTAAAATGTTTATTAAGCTGGAGTAAACTTAATATCAGATTTTGGGATTTTGCAATCAACCATCCTAAATATCTTTATAATTTTACTCCTCATTCTGGAAAAATATAAAATTTGTTTTGTCTAAAGATGATCAATATACTTTTGACACTCTCAAATATAAGTTTACAACTCTTGTTCCTCCTAACTTTGATCATCCCTATATCATTGAAACCGATTCATGCAATTTTACAATTGTTGCTATTCTTTCTCAACGACTCCAATCTGATAATTCTGTTCATCCTACTACCTTTTATTCTCTTTCTCTTATTCCAGAAGAAAGAAATTATTCCATTTACAATAAAGAATCACTTCCAATTATTGATTTCCTCGAAAAATTGGGGTTATTTATTAAAAGGTACTTCTGTTCCTTTCACTATATTTTCTGATCATCAAAGCTTTCTTTTTAATAAAAAAAACTAAAAAAATGATCCAAAGGCATGTTTAATGGTCCTTGTTCCTTGCTGAATTTAACACTGTTATTAAATATCGTAATAGTTCTGATAATAGCAAAGCAGATTCCTTTAGTAGTATTGATTATATTTCTCCTGACTCTACTTCAAGTAAAAATTTTCCACTTTAAATTCTTCGCCTTAAAAATATAGTACTCTTATTCTTTTATTTCATCCCTTAATAATTCTCTCTTCTTACAAAAATGATAAATTCTATAATAATTATAGTTCTTTTCCTTCAAATAAATCTCTTCCTGCTCCTCATCCTCAATATGAACACTCTTTCTTTTCTAATATGATTATTATTTTTGGCAACAAAATTTTTATTCCTTCTGATTGTAGTCTTTCTGTTCTTCAAAATATAATAATTTCCTATCTGCTGATCACATTAGTATTGGCAAAACTTTCAGTTTTATCAAACGCAATTTTTGGCAATTTTTGGGGACCTCTATGGCTTCTGATGACAAAGATTATATTCACTTCTATGATGTCTGTTGCTACTCTAAAGAATCTCATCATATGTCTTATGGATTTCTTCATCCTTTGACTATCAGTAGTCGTTCTTGGTCTTTTATTTCGATGGATATCATTATAAGTCAAACAATATAATATTTTAGTATAGTATACTTTTTTTAATATAATTAGTAAATTAAAACATCCTACAACCATTTTAATTATTACGTAACATTTATGGATAATTATAATTGAAAATGATAGATTTATCTCTTAAAAAATAAATATGATATTTATAATTCATTTATTATCTTTCACATATTGATGCATAATACTACAGAATTTATAATTAAAACCTTTAAAAACTGATAATGGAACCGAATATATAAATGAAAATTTCAACAAATACCTTTTAGAAAAAGAAAATGGAATTACATTAATTCCCTCAACTCCAGGTAACCCTCAACAAAATGGTTATTCAGAATCAATCAAACTAACTTTAATAATTGCGCAACCACATTACTTAATTATGCAAAATTATCTCTTAATTTTATGAATTCTGTTATCTTATGTGCTTGACGTTTATACAGACCCAATCTCCATCAAGATAATGAATCGAAAATCTCAGATGATGTCTTTTTCAATAAACCTATTGATATCTCTTACCTTTTTGTTTTTGGTGGCATAATATATTTTTACAACAATTAAAAAATGAAATAAATTTAAAAATAATTCTATGCTTGAAATTTTTATTGGTGATACCTGGGATTCTACTGGTTTTCATATTTTTGATATTATAACTTTATTTCTTCTAAAGTTGTCTTTTTATGGAAAATATTCCTGGAATTATTAATATTACCTTCCTTTCAGAAGAATATATTAATTCTATTTTTTTTGAATTCTTTTGAATTATTCAATTGAAGAGGAAAAAGACAGTAATGGTCAATTAAATAATTCAAATAATTCTTACATTAATAACCAAAAAATTATTAATAGTAATAATAAAATTATATTAAACAATAACAATAATAACAACAATTGCATTAATAACAATATTAATAAAAATATGAATTTAAAATGAAAAACATGAAACCTTAAATACAAATCAAAATCTGGATATATTAAATGATGAAGTTTCAAACAATAATTTAAGTAATTATATAATAATATGGCTATAAATACTCAAGATAGTATTAAAAATAAATTTAAAAATAATAGCCAAATAGAAAATATTAATACTCTTAAAAATAATAACAAAAGAAAATTCATTAATTTAAATGAAGAAGAGAATACAAATGATAATGAACAAATAACAATGAAGAAAAATAAAATATTATTAATTAGTATAAGTTATGATGAAGCTATATATTCAAATAATTCAAGTTAATGGAAAGATGCAATTAAAAAAGAAATCAATAATATGTATGAACAAGGTAATGAGAATTGTTAACAATATTCCAAAAGATACTACTTTAATTAATACAAGACGGGCATTCACTACCAACATAATGGTATTAGAAAAAAAAACAGATTAATTATTTGTGGTTCCAAACAGAGAAAAAGTATTAATTATACCTCTACATATCACTGGTTTATCCTTTTTTTTTTTTTTTTTTATAAAAACGTTTGATAGAATGTTTTATATAAGAACTAATTATAAAAATGATTTTTTTAAAAAAAAAAATATTGGAAATTTTATAAATATTTTATAAAATAGTTCTTTAATATATTTATTTGAATATGTAATTATATTATTATTATTGAAAAAAAAAATATTTTTTTTTTTATTTAAAATAATTAATATACAAAATTTTATTTTCAGAGCATCTTTTTTCGTATTATTCAACTTAATTTATTATATTTCTATATTAATTTATAATTTTAATTTAATTATTATCAATTTTCATAATACAAACAAAATACAACAACGGAACAAATTAATAGACATATAACAAAAAATTAAATATTTAACTTTTTATAATTGAAAGATAATACATATTACTATTTTATATTAATATCAAAATTTATTATAATAAGTTATGAAATAAATATCATGATTACGATGTATAATGTAATTTGTAATTTGTTTAATATAATTTTAAATTAATTATAATAAATAATTAAGAATTATATGTAATAATGAAAATAATATTATTTTCATATTAATTTTGTTGGATTTTTTAAAAAAATTAGTTTTTAACATTATATATTACATTATATTTCAATATATTGATTTTAATTAATATGATAATGATAATAATTAATTCGGTTTTACTATAAAATATCCAATATTTTTATGAATTTATCATTAATTAAAGATTTTTTTTTTAGTTAGGTTTAATTAAATAGTAAAGTTTTTTTTTTTTTTTCCAAGAAGTTAAAATTACACATGTAATTTTTTTTTTTTTTTAAAAAAAAATTTCAGTAATTTAAAAAAGGAGATAGTTCTAAAAAAAAAATATATATTCTTTTTTTTTTTTTTTTTTTTTTTTTATTATTATTATTATTATTATTATTATTTATTTTTTTCTTATGTTATATATATATATATATAAACTTCGTTATTTTTAATTTTGTTAATAAATAATTTATACATTATTCAATAGAGAAAGGAACAAATAAATTATAAATAACAATATATTAAAAATGAATATTAATAGAAGAAACCAAAAAGGTAAATACTAATTTTTATAAAAATATATAATAATTAAATTATTATATAATTTATATTTTATTTACATATAAAAATGTAATAAATTAAAGCAACCTTTAATGGTATGAGATCAGTACGATTTCCACCAATAAAGGAAACCTCAGTTGATCCTACAGTTTATGAATATCAGAAAGTAATAATAAAATATTTTTATAAATATATAAATATTTATCTTTTCTACTTTAATTCTTAAATTGATGAATAATATAATTTATAATAATAAACAAAAAATTTAAGGTAAAATATTTTAACGATAAATTGGAAAAAAAACCTCATAGTATTCATGGTGTGATTGAAACATTAGAACCTAGATTACCATATATGAAACAAAAACATGTAATTAATTAATGAGTTTAATAAAAAAAAAAAAAAAAGAAAATGGAATTAAATAATTCACTATTAATTTATTAATTATTTTATAAAAAAAATGATAATAATAACAATAATAATTAGAATGTAGCACCGTGTGATCACGATACAACTCCAAGTTTAATATTAGATCCCATAAAAGTTATTGATTATAGTAAGAAAAGTTCAAGATATGATTTTGGTTCACATGTAACTATTGAACTGTTATTTATTTATTATTCAATTTAGTTATATAAACCATTATTTATTATAAAATACTGACACAATAATTGTAATAATAATTTTTTATTTAATATTATATAGTCAACTACACCTGCCCCCAGTAATTTTTATTTTTTTTTTGATAATATATAAATAATTTATTTTGTATTATTGATTAAAGATATGATATTATAAATTAAAATTTTAAATTTATTAAATAAAATTTTATTAACAGTTTAATTATTTTATTATTTTGATATAGACACTTATGATATTAATTACGTTACTGGTATGAATATTATTATATAATTGATATTTTTCATAATAATTATATTTATATTCTTTTAATGAAAATTAATAAATAGGTCGACATGGTGCTAATAATTATAAGTTCCAGCTTTTAAAATCAAATGAAAATAAAGAAGTAAAAATCAAATATATCAATAAAATATTTAGTTAAATTATTTATATATAATGATAAATATTAAGTTATTTTTTTTTCCTTTTATATATTATTATAATTAATAATGATATTTTAATGAATAATAGAGAGATAAATTAAACAAGACTCAATTAGAAACAGTAAATCATTTATTAAAATTGGATAATATTTTTACTGATAAAAAAACATGTAGAAGAATCGGTTATTTTGCCCTTTATTACCCTCAAAGACGTATTAAAGAAAAAAATGAACATTAGAATGCCCATAAGAAAAAATAATTTTTTATGAAATAATATTATATCATTAAATCTATATGTACAATATATTCATAATGAAATAATGAAATCAATTATTTTTATTCTTTAATATTACTTTATTATTTTTAAAATAAATAAATAAATAAATATATATGCATATATAGAAATAGAAATAATATTAGAATATTTATATATTTATTTATATGAAGTTAAAACAAAAATAAAATAAAAATATTAAAAATTATATTTAAATAATATTTAACAATCAGATTTTTGATTATTGATATTTATTATATTTATATTTATTGTCAAATTCTGTTTAAATAATTTATTTTTATTTGTAATATTTTTAATTTAAGATTAAAAAAAAAAAAAAAAAAAAAAAAAAAAAAAAAAAAACATAAATAAAATATATTATAAATTAAATTAAAATATCATAAGTCATTTGCTGTCTACAAAACCAACAATAAAACAAATTTATTTAAATTTATTAGAGTATTTGTTTTTTAATTTTATAATATCGTATTATTTAAACCTTTAAAATATGGATTAAAATTTTAAATAAATAATATTTTAAAATATTTATTTTTAATGTCAAAAAAAAAAAAAAAAAAAAAAAAATTATTCGATAATAAATGAATAAAAATAGTTAAAAAAATATTATATTCAAAACTTTTTAAATGAAAAGTTTTGAAAACCACTAATATAAAATAGAAGTATGGAAATTAAAATATAGATTCAGAAAATTATATAGTACATAATATATAATCAAATGTATATGTTTTTATGTTTTTAATATTCATTTTTTTTTTTTTTTTAAAATATTAAATTTAATATCATAAAATTTCATAAATTATATGATATTTCAATTTTTTAATATTTTGAAATTAAATTAGCCTAAGATAAAATTTTGTTATAGTTTATCGTTAAGTAATTAAATTAAATAAATCATTGAATTATAATAATTAAAAGTTTAATTTTCTTTAATTAAATTTATATTATTGGTAGAAATTTAAAATGTAACTATATTTTAAAATTTATTCTATTTAAAATTTTAAACTTTAATTGTATATTTATATTTATCAATATTGATAATATTGACGAAGAAAAAAAGAATATATGCATTTATTATTAATAATATTCTTTTTAATATTTATTTTTTTATTTCCTTTAAGAAAAATAGTTATAATGTTTATATAAAGGGAACTAAATAAATGTCAAATTTATACTTGTAATGAGTAATTTTAATGATATATAATATTAATAAATAACTATTATTTAATAGAAAGTTTTCAATTACTCAAAGATTTAAGAAAAGTTTTTATTATTTTTTTAAAAAAGAAATTAAAAAAATAAAACAGAAATAGAAAAAAATTCATTATTGATTCATTGTTACTAGATAAGTTTTTAATAAAAAAAAAAAAAAATAAAATAAAATAAAATAAAATGTATAATGGTTCAATATCAAATTTCCCATTATGGGTTCAGCTACTGATAACAGTTTTTATATCTTTAGCATTATTTGAATTTATTGTATTTTATATTGTATTTATATTAGGGTTGTTTAAATCATGCTTTAAAAACAGTTTAACAAAAAAACATGGAAATATATGGTTAGCTATCATAGCTGCAATTGTATTTACTTTCATTAGAGCATTACATATTCCAATGTTATTAATGAATATACCCTTACCATTTAAATTTCCAACATGGTTTATCAAATTAAGTATTTACTTTGTTACCACAATTTATATTGTATTATTATTAACACCTTTTTTCACAATGATTTATACAAAAATTGTTACCGAAAAACAAAAATTAAAGAAGAAACAAAATTTTCAATCAACGATAGTTCAAAGAGAAAGACCTATCATCAATTCTATTTCAGCACAAGATATAATTAATAATAATTTTGGTAGTAATTTATCATTACATACTTTAGATCATAATCTAAATCAAAGTAATACAAATTTAAATATGAAATCATCTATTAATAATTTAAATAATATGAATAATGAAGAATACTCGTCAACAACTCGTTTAAATGCTCAAAATGATTTTCAGCAATACTCCACTAAAATCAACATTAACATGAGTGGATCTGTAGTTAATCTATATCAAGAACCAGTTGTTTGTATTATTATGCCAATTTACAATGAACTTCTTCCTATTTTATTAGATGCAATTGATAGAATATGCGATTCAAACTATGATAAATCAAAATTGCATTTATATTTATCTTTTGATGATGATAATGAATCATTTCTATACTTAAAATTAATGAATAGTTTGGGTGCGCAGAAATATAGAACGTCCGAAGGTTAGTTGCTTAAACAGATATATTAAAAAAATTATATAAATATTAATATATATAAACAAAAAAAATTTACAATTCTTATTAAATTATGTAACAAAAAAAAAAAAAAATATTAATATAAATTTTTAAGAATATAGAAAACCAGAATTGGGTCAAGCTTCAATAAAAATTGAAAATAATTATGTAGAGAATATACACACTAGTTTTAATGAAGGAGGTTATCCACCTATATTTAATATGGTCTATAAAGATGTTAAATGCACTATTATTAAAAATAAACATGAAGGAAAAAGAATGACACAAGCTAATACATTTAATATAATTAAACATACATATGAAGACCTTGTTTTAACCTCTCCAAATAATATAGCACTAACTATTCTTTTTATTGATTCTGATGTTTTAATTGATTCAAATGCAATTAAAGAATTTGTAGAATGCTTTAGAGATGGAAAAATGGCTGTTACTGGTTTAATTACATGTGCAACTTCATCAGATAATACTAATTTCTGGTGGCTTTTACAAGATCTTGAGTACGTTCAGGGTCAAATGATGGATAGATGTTTAGAAAGTTTTCTAGGTGGTGTTACATGTCTTCCTGGTGCATTAACTATGGTTGAATTTAATACTTTAAAAGATGTAGAAGAAGAATATTTTAAAAGTAGTAATTTTACTAATAATATTAGTATTATTGATTATGCACGTTTCCATTTAGGTGAAGATAGGTAAATTTAAATTAAATGTAATAATAATAATAATAATAATAATAATAATAATAATAATAATAATAATAATAATAATAATAATAATAATAAAAATGAAAAAACAATTTTATTATATTTATTCTTAATTTTTTTTATATAATTTATCTAAAAGGTATTTAACTCATTTATTTATGGATTCACTTCCGTATTCAAATGCAATTGGCTTTTGTAGTACAGCTGTATGTAAAACAGAAGCACCAAAACGTTTATCTGTTTTATTGAAACAAAGAAGAAGATGGATATTAGGTACTTAAATATTACATTCCTAACATATAAATTTTCATAAAACTTATTTTAATTAATAATAATAATAATAAAAAAAAATTAACAACAAAATTTATTTACACTATTACAGGTACATTTGCTAATGAAATTTATATGTTCACAGACCCAATACTATGGAAATCAAGACCATTTCTTATTTTATTAAGGTTTATTCATAATTGTACAAGATCAATTTCTCTTTTATTATATATATTTATTATATCTATTTTAGCAGGTCTATTTTCAAAAGATGGTATGATTATCGAAACACCAATGATACTTATTGCAATTGTTATTCCATTAATTACAAATTGGATTTACATGATTTATTTTGGAGTTACATTACATAGATATAAAACTTTGCTTTATCCAATTATGTATTTTACTCATCCATTCTTCTCTTGGTTATGTTTTGTTTATACTATATTTACATTTAATAAAAGAACTTGGGGAGGACCGAGAACAATTAGTAATCCAACAACAAACATAAATGAAAGAATTAGCAAAAGAAAGAGTGATCTTTCTTCAACAGGAAATAGAACAAGTACCTTTTCAAGACTTACAAATGAAAGTGAAGATGATAGATTTGAAAATGAAATTTTCGATATGTATTCGGAAGAATATAATAAAACAATATATTTATCTGAAGTAGATAAAAATATTTTATATAATGCCTATGGAGGTAGAAAGAGAGAAAAAGATATTGAAACAATTGTTAATAGAATTCAATCCCCTAATAGAAATTCAAGAAACAGACTTTCTGAATTATTTAGAGCAAGTAAATCATATAATAATACAAGTCCAAAAGCTATTACTTCAAATAGTATGGTTACATCACCAATTTCTATAAATAGTCAAACAGATACAATTATACCTACATATATAAATAGTTCTCCAATTTCACCATCAAGGCTTGATAATAATAGTATTAATGGTACTATTATAGCTAATTCTAGTAATATTGTTCCAACAAGACAACCATTTTATAAATTATATTATGGAAAAGGTAAGGAAAAAAATGAGCCAGATTATTCTAATCCAAATACCTTTAGTAGCAATTTCAGTAGTCCAAACACAGAATCTAATAAACATGAATCAGATAATCAAACTATATACAATAAATAATATCTATATGCTAGACAGAAAAAAAATAATAAAATAATACTATTAATGATATTTATAATATAAAAAACAACAAAATTTTTATTTTATTTATAAGATTTTGGATATGTAAAGTATATATATATTTATATATATACTTCATAGATAGAAAATTTAAAAACTTTACCTATATATATATAATTATTCTATATATATATATAACAATGTTTTACACATATATTTTATTCTATTGCTTTAATTATTAATTATTTAAATTTTTATTTTAATAAATAATTGTATTGGGTATTAATAAACAAAATATTGATCCAAATTAAAAAAAATATACGTATAATTTATTTATTTATTTATTTATTTTATTTTATTCAATTTATACTTTATATTTAATATTCTACTATTTATTTTATTTTATTTTATTTTATTCAATCTGTACTTTATATTTAATATTCTACTATTTATTTTATTTTATTTTATTTTATTCAATCTGTACTTTATATTTAATATTCATATTCTATTATTTATTTTATTTTATTTTATTTTATTTTATTCAATATATACTTTATATTTAATATTCTACTATTTATTTTATTTTATTTTATTTTATTTTATTTCATTCATTTCATTTTAAATATATAATAGTTTTTTATTTAATTTTTTTTTTTATTAATGAGAACAAAACTTATATTAAATATACACATACATTAAATTTTTAATAATATATTTCAAATATATAAAAACATTTACATACAATATAGTTACATGTTTATTGTTATAAATGTATATATATTTTAAAATAATAACTTTTATTATTATATTATGTAATATTTATCCCTATTACTTAAAAATAATACTAAGTTGTATTATTAATATTTATCTCTATTATTTAATTATATTATTTTTTTATTATTTGTATTACTACACAATATTTATCTCTATTATTTAGTTATATTGTTTTTTTATTATATATATATTTTAATGTATTTTTTAAAAAAATTTTTTTTTATTATATATTTATTTATTTTATTAAAATATATTTTACTAATTTATTATTGGTAATAATATATTTAAGAATAAATATATAATTAATATTTAATAAAAATAATATTACTTGTTACATTTTATTTACATATATTTTGATATTCCTTTTTTTTTTTTTTTTTTTTTTTTATAAATTATATAATATTTTAATTTCTCTATAATTTTAGTTTAATTTTATCTTCTTTTCCTGAAAATTGAAAATGTTTTTCTGAAACCTTTTTTATTCTTTTTTGGTTTTGGATTCTCTTCATCATATAGAGTCATTGTATGCATGTTACTTTCCCAATTAGCCTGTTCTTTATTATATAAGAACGGAATATTATTAATATTAACTTTATTAACTTCTTCAGGTTTGATATTTGTTTTTCTAAACTTTGACGGCAAAGTATTTTGCATACTTTTTTGGTTATCATTTTCTATAGAATCTTGAAGAATACTTGACATGTTTACAGGCATAGAACTTGATATTGGAATATTATTATTTTCTTCATAATTAAATGGATATTCTTCAATACTATCTTCTTTGGTTTCTTCACGAATATCTTCAATTTCACTTTTAATGTTACTAACATTATGAGATTTATTATTATCTCTAATATCTCTAAATAAGAAACCCTTATTATTATTATTATTATTATTGTTATCAGTAATAATCATAGATTCGATTCTATTAGTTTCAGTTGAACCTTCCATCAATAGGGTACTTTGTGAAGAGTTACTCTCAATGCTTTCTTTTCTTGAGGTTTGAGGCATACTATTAGGATTAAAATGAGGAACAGTAATTTTTGTATGATGAGAAGGTATTGGAACTCTACCAGTAGCATTATTATATGTTTGCCTGTTTCTAGCAACAGAATATCTATAATATTTTGAATTCATAGATACATTTCCACCACAAGAGTTACGAGTCCTTGCACTTACAACAGAAAATCTTGTTAATGAACTATTTCTTTTAGTGAATACTAAATCACCTTGTCTTTGTGTTTCCTGTGGAATAGTATTATTAACATTATTTTGTTCATGTTCTTTTTTTTCTTCGTTACTAACAGTGTTTGAATAAGAATTATGCTTACTACTATTTCTAGCCCAACTTGGTCTGAAAACTGTACTTCCTTCTTTAGTTTCCTTTTCTTGCGTATTGCCATTAATATTACTCTTCATTGCTTTAAGATTATCCATCATTTTTTCCATATTTTTATCTTTTTCAATATTACTTGCTAGTAAATTCAAATTATCCTCTTCATGAATACTTGTGACACTTAATTTTCTATTATTTTCTATAGATGGAACAGTTAATATATCTTTATTTTTAATTTCAAAATCCTCTTTATTTGCATTAAAGCTTTGGCTTGACAATGAACTTCTTATAGCTGGACTATTTTTATATAGCAAAGGACTCTTTGAATTAAGTAATGGACTATTCTTTGAATTAAGAGAAGGACTCTCCTTTGACATAAGATTTGGGGAAATATTAATTTTATCATATTTATATTTTTGGCCATTATTATTCATTAATGGAAGAGAAAGATTAGATGATGTTGATTCATTACGTTGATGTTTCAAGGAAACATCCGAAAGTTTTCTAGTAACATAAAATAATTTATTAGGAGCTGCCTTATTACTTCCACCAAAAGTACCAAATTTGCTATCATTATCTTTTTGGTTAGTACTGGATTCATCTTCATTATTTAATCGTTTAATATAATATGCCTCATTACCCTGTTCATTATTAGTTGTTTCAGAGTTTGAGACTTTTCTATTATTTACATAAAAAGATCTTGTTATATTAGTTAAATCTTTTATATTTTGAATATCTTGGAAATTAATACTCGAACGATTAACAGACAATCTATTCTGAGAATGCTTTTTACATAAATTATTAGAATTAGTACTTTTTTGGTTTAAGAATGATTTTCTCCTATTACCAATTATGAAATCGCCATTACTTTTAGCTTTAGAATATGAATAACGAATTGAGTCATAACGAATAGGATTTCTTTCCGGTTCTTTTTCAGTAAGTTTCTCATTTTCATTGTTTGACTTACATGGATCTTCATTATTTATATAACCTTCAAATGAAGCTTCAATATTTTCTTTCTTTAAAATATCTAATTCATCTTTAGAACATGTTTGACGAATAGATTTCTTCAATTTTTTATTTGGAATGTTAACTTCTGAATTTGATTTTCTATGAGTATACTTAAATATTGGTAGTTGTGGTTGTAAAGGAAGAGTTTCTTCTTCCTCAAATTCTTCCTCATTAACAGCTGAAAGTTTTTGTTCTGGACTAATGGGAGTTATTGGAGTTTTGGGGAACATTTCAGAATTCATATAAATATCTAAGTTGATAGAATCCCTATTTTTAGAATAAAAGTTAATAAAATTACCATTATTATTTAAACTAATATTTTCTTCATCATTTTCTTCATCATTTTCTTCATCAATTTCTTCAATATTTTCTTCATCGTTTTCTTTATTGTTTTCTTCATCTTCATTTCTTATAGATTCTAATTGATCGTATTCTAATTTATATATAGTTGATTCTGATGATTTTCGTGAATTGACAACAATTTTTATATCTGGAATTTCAAGTTTTTCATTTTCTTCAATATTTTCAACTTCTTCATTTGTTTCTTCTTCTATATTTTCATGTATTTCCTTATTTTCCATATTCTCATCATTTTTTTTATTTCCATTAATTTCTTTATTATCCTCGGTTTCTTCTTTATTTTTTAAGCCTTTCTTAGTAGCTATATTTAATAAATAGTTCTTTGAATTTTGAAGTATATCAGTGAAATTAGGCATATTGTTTACATCATTTTTATTTATGCTTTCGTTAGAAATTTTCCTTCCTAAGCTTAATAAATTCTTAAAACTAGTCGAATGCTTTATTTTTTTTTGTTCTATAATATTATTTTTATTATGATAATATATATATATATTAAAATTAATAGAGATATTCTTTAAAGAATGATTAAATATATTTATAATCTTTTTATATTAACTCTATATATATCAATTTATTTTATACAAACCTAATGGATCACTTTTTTTATCATCAACTTTTTCTTCAACTTTTTCTTCAATTTTTTCTTCAACTTTTTCTTCAACTTTTTCTTCATTATTTTTTTCTACTTTTTCTAGAGTATTTTTTGAATTATTTGCTTCATTATTATTTTTATTATTGTGATTTTTAACCTCAGATGTTAAATCATCCAAATTTTTTAAAAGTTCATTAAAGTCAACTTCTGAAGCCGGAGTTTTAAAACTTTTCCTAGCTGAAGTTTTTGTATTTATTTTAAGAACTGGCTTATCTGGTATATAATATTTTTCACTTCCACGAATAATTTCATTAATTTTTTCTATACTACTCTTTTCTGGTCTTTTATTGGACTGAACATTCATTTCTGAAAATGTTTTATTTAAAGTTTGAAGATCAATGGATTTTGATCTATGATGATTTTTCTTCATATTCTCCATTATTTCCATATCGTTTGATTTATCTAATGGAGAAATATTCATAGGTGAAGTAGACATTGAATAGTTGATAAAATTATTTTATAGTATATGAATAAATTAAATATTATTTTAAAATATTAAAAATGAAAAAAAAAAAAAAAAAAAAAAATACCAAACTATATTAATTTAAAAGAAAATTCTTTTATTAAAGTTTTATTTTTGATATATTTTTGTTTATAGAATTTTAAAGATTAAAATATTCTATTGTATTTATTGTACATATATATTCTCTGCTTTTATTTCTTATTTTGATTTTTTTTTTTTACTTTTTTATTTTATTTCCTATATCAATGTTAATAAATTTAATATCTACAATGAAACTCAATGTATCCTTTTTTTTTTTCTATTGAATTTCTATTATATCTTTTAATAATTAATGCTTTTTTTTTTCTATTCTTTTATAATGTTTTATATTTACAAGACTTCTAAACATATAATATCTCTTTATTTTCCTTTCTTTTTTTTTTTAAATTAAAAAATCAAGGTGAATGTATTAATTTTAAAATTTTTTAAATTCATACGAATAACTATGAAATAACTATGATTTTTATATGAAAACTTTATTTAAATAATTTCATTATTAAATTATATTATTAAAAAGTTTTGAATCAATTATTCATTGGATAATGATAAAGTATTATTTTTAATATTGAATTTGATGTTTTTATTAAATATTTATATATAAAATATTATTTAATGATTATTCATTATTTAATAAACTATATATTAAAGAAATAATATATTTTATATATTCTATGTAAAATATTTAAATTATATTAAGATTTAAATTATATTAAAAGATTTAAATTATATTAAAAGATTTAAATTATATTAAAAGATTTAAATTATATTAAATGATAAAATTGTTTATAATTTTTTTTTTTTAATTTGTTCACCATCTTTTTAATAAAATTAAAATTCATATATATTTAAATTAATATACTTCAGCTTTTAATGTGTTTTTTTTTTTATGTTATATTTATTATATTTATTTATATTTATTTATAAATAAATTTTTAAAAATATAAAAATTAATTATAAACAAATTTAAATTATTTTTTATAAAAATTATTAAAATAACTAATAATTAAAATATTAATTATTATATATTACATATATTATACTACTTAATTGTAACAAATAAAAATTGTAATTTATTAATTATATATCAATACAAATTATTACATTTAGGTTATATATTGATAAATTTTTAAATTTTAATTTATTAATTATAAATAATTTAAGTAAAAAATATATTAAAAAAAAATCCAAATATATTATATTATATTATAGTATAGTATATATATAATAGATATATATACTATAATATATTAACTGATTTTTATTTTTAGTTAATAATTAATAAATTTTACATTTTTGTATTACACAAAAATCAAAAAATACAAAAAATAAAAATTCAGTATTTCATTATTTTATAAGTAAATGTGACTGTGACAAAATACTTCTTAAAACTTTATTTATTATATATAATACTTTTTTATACTCTTTTTTTCAAACTTTCTATTAAGAACTGGAGCGTCAACGCTGAAAATACAGTAAGACAGGATAGTAAGGCCAATGTCTCTGAAGGAGAAGACCATAATTTCTTTCAGATAGTCAATTTAAACCGTAATATGGAATAAGTAATCTGGGGGTGAGGTTCGTTGCATATGATCTTTTTTCTAAAGTTATTTATACATTTTATTTTGAATATTACTTTTTTATTTCACATTACTATATTAAATGTTATTATGTTTATAATTGGATAAATAATATTTATTTTTTATTAATTCTATGCTTTTTTTTTTTTAAAAAAAAAAATATATATATATATATATTCATGTAATTAATAAATGAATAAATATATATAGATTAAAGTTCGCAATAATTGCGGCTGTAAAAAAAAAAAAAAAAAAAAAAAAAAAAAATTATAAAGAACAAAATACAAATAGAAATGTGGAACATTTTATTAATAGAATAATGTAAATAATAATAATAATAAAAGTAATAAAATTACATTTAGAAAATGGCTTGTAATATTTTTAATTTAACGCCACGTCATTTTAATATTTTATACATTCTAAATAAATAAATTATAAATAATTAATAATTAAAAATTAATAATAAATAATTAAATAAATATTTTACTATTAAATATTAAAATAATTTCATAAACACTTCATAAATAATTAAATAATTAAATAATTCAATATTAATAAAAAAAATATATAGTTAATAATTATCTTACCAGATATAGTAATTTTTAATAACATTCATTAATATTGATATAAATAAAATTAAAACTATATCTATTGATATTGGTATCAATAAATATTAAGTTTAAAATAATTTATTAACTCTTATTGATTCAAATAATGTAAAATTAATATTCAAATAATTAAATATTTTGTATGGTCAATTTTTTTTTTTTTTTTTTTTAATTTTTAATTCTCTTATATTTTAAATAAATAAATAAATTATTATTATTATTATTATTATTATTATTATTATTATTATTATTATTATTATTGTTATTGTTATTATTATTATTATTATTATTATTGTTATTATTATTATTATTATTATTATTGTTATTATTATTATTATTATTATTATTATTATTGTTATTATTATTATTATTATTATTATTGTTATTATTATTATTATTATTATTATTGCTGTTGTTGTTACTATAATAATAACTATATATCACGTGATAAATAAGTTGATATGCGGGACTTTTATGTGCTACTAGTTTTTAATAGTATCGTTATATTTAATTAACCTTTATTAATATATTTTAATTTATAAAACCCAATTAACCAAGGGTCTTCTCTAAACTACAATAAAGAAGAGTAGTTATTAGAAATCTTTATAATAATTTAATTATTAATAAATATACATTTAAAATATATTATATCGGAGTATAGTATAATATATAATAAATATATATTAAAATAATAAATATAATAAATATAACTATATAATTCTTAAATGAAAATAAGAATAATAAAGTTAAATATATAAGAATATAATTATATAATAAATATGAATATAATAAATTATATCAACTATATATATTTAATTATAATTAAAATAACTAAAACTATTTCATTATATTATATATTATAATATATAGAAGTATTATGTATTTTTAATATAAACTTTAAAATAAATATGAATAGTTAAGTTATATATATAATAATATTCTTATTATTATATATTTAGAAGAAATTAACTATTTAATATATTTAATATATTTCATATTATAATGAATAATATATATATAAATATTGAATAATATATGAATAAGAAATTATTTCAAATATTATTATTGACAAAAGAGATATAAATTTAATATTTAATAATTATTATTAAGTATAGAAATATGTTGCTACACATATTTGTTTTATATCAAAGTAAACATAAAATAATGTAATTTAGCTTTTGTACTAGTATAAAAACACATGAAAATATTTTTAAATAAAAAGTTGTTCTTAACGTTTTTTAACAGATTAAGAGTCTCAGTACTCTAAAATAATACATATATATATATATATATAATAAATATAAATAAAAAATATATATATTAGTAAATATGACTACTAATGTACATTACTCCAGTGAATTCAAAGAGAAACTTGATTTAAAACTAGATGACCAGCAAAAGTTGTCGGGAACAAAAAATTTTAGATATTGGTTCAAAATTATCGAACAAACTGCAAAAAATGCAGGATTATATGACTTTATAATTAAAGATATAATCAAAGAATTTAAAAATAATAATAAAAATAATAATAATAAAGCTGAAAAGATTGATGGTGAACTAAAATCAATGATAATAAAAATGTTCACCAAAATGTATTCAATGAAATTGAATACTTTGAAACAGCTTCTGACATGATAAGAAGATTAAAAAATTCTTATTGTGACCAACAAGCAGATACAGCTTTTTGGATTAAAAAATTAAATTCTTTGAAATTAAATAACAAATTTGAGTTAATAAAGACATTAGATAAAATGTTTGATATTTTTAATAATATGAAGAAAACTAATGTTAAAATATCAAATAAAGAAAGAATTATATATATATATAATATACTTCCACCAAAATATACAGATATAGTTAATATTGATGAAAGGACATCAGCAGAAGATTATAACAATAATTTAAAATCAAAGATAGGTATGAAAGTATATATAAAAGATTGGCACAACAACAATAATAATAATAATAATTTAATCAACAATTATCCAATAAACGAAAAAACAACTATAAATCATATTAGAAAAAAATATAATAAATATAAAAATAATATTATAAAGAATATAACAAAAATAAATTTAATGAAAGATTTAAGACAAATAAAAATATTAATAAAATTAAAAATAAACTATACTGCCATATTTGTAAGAAGCATAGCCATAATACAAAGAAGTGTAGATTTAATTTATTAACCAATAAAAAACATCTTAAAAATATAAAATATAATTATTCTCTTAGTTCTAACAAGCAAAACAACATAAATTTTATTGTAAGTATAGATAACACAATGAATAATGGAAACATGGACGATAATATTAACTATGATGATATAAGACAACTTACTGAAAGGACAATTGGATGTTTATATTACACATTATATAATGAAGAACCTATTAAATATTTATATGATGACAATCATTTATCTTCAATCAGAACAACACATCTCAAGTAAAACTACCCCAAAAAGAATATAATACTAATTATATCGATAATGACACAAATCAAAATAGTAATCAAATGAAAAATAATTCGTTAATACATTGGTTTTATGATTCAGGCGCAGAAGAACATATAGCCAATAATATTAATGTATTATCTTATTTTAAACAAGAAAAAATTATGTTATATTGTGCTAATGGAACTTTGTGTGAAATTGAAGGATATGGTGAATGTTATCTCAAAATAAATAATCATCATATTAAATTAACTAAGGTATTATATACATCAATGGTAAAAACGAATATATTAAGCAGTATAAAATTAATACAAAACAATACCAAAGCTATTACATTATTATTCAAAAAACGGGTTACACTAAAAATTATTAATAATAGAAATAAAACTATTGGTGTTTTTACTGAAAACAATAATAATAATCAAATCTTCATTACTTCTAAATTGTGTTTCCCAATGAAACAAATATGATTAACTCAGTCCAGAAATTAGATGAAGTAAACAAGCTAATTTGGCATAGAAGGTTAGGGCATTTTTATCATCAAAATCTAGAAAAATATTTGGAGTTACACAATATTAAAGAATCAATATATTGTAAAGAGTTTGGAAGAAACAGATTACAAATAACAAAATACACAAAATATTTTAAACACGTAATAAAAAAATTTCTTTATTAATAAATAATCTTTTATTAAATTTAAAAATAAATCTCTTCTCGTTATTAACTATTTGATAGTCAATAACTAATACATCGATTTAAATAATGAATTTTACATGTATTTATATTTTTTCATGATTACATTTTAATATATCAAACCTATTTAATATACATATATTACTATTTATTTATAAACGAAATATTTATTAATAATTTTATTAAATAATAATTAACTAAAACTAAACAATAATTAATTCAATAAACTTTCAACTTATTTACAATAATAATTGAATTCAATAAGAACTCATTTATTATTTATTTATTATTTAAATATTATTAATACTAATGTTTATATATTTACAATTTAAAACTATTTTTATAAACTATTTAAACTAATTTTAACTATTTAAAACTATTCCGAAATTAATTTTAAAGTATTTTAAACTAACTAAACTAAATTAACTAACTTAAATAAAATAACTAAATTAAATAAACTAAATTAACTAACTTAAATAAATTATTTAGATTAAATTTATTATCCAAAATTATTTAAATAATTTATCCTTTATGAAAAGTTTACATAAATTTATAATTAATTTTCATATACGTAAATCATAAATTTATGTAATTTTATTACATTAATTAATTATTACATAATTAATTATTAAAGATTTTATTAAATCTTTACATATATATAGATTGTAACATAGTAAAGATGAAGAGAAAACTACATAATAAAACTGTTGAAAAATCCCCTAGAAAATTAGAAATTATACACTCTGAGGTTATTGGTCCATTGAATAAATCTATAAATGGATACAGATTTATTTTAACGTTTATTGATGAAGCAAAAATAAAAGGATGGCTATTCAATATGAAAAGTAAAACGGAGGCTATCGATTTAATTTTAGACATATTGAAGTACTTAAATAACCTATTTGATAATTATAAAATATAATATCTCAAATCAGATCAGGGTCGTGAATACTAAAATAAAAAATTGATAAAATTTTGTAGTGAAAATGGTATAACAAAAATTTATTCTCCTCCATACAACCCTAAAAATAATGGTCTTGTTGAGAGATTTAACCAAACGGTTATTTCTTGTGCTAAAACACTACAATATTGGAGCAAACTTAGTCAAAATTTCTGGGATTATGCGGTAATTTATGCAAATTATCTATATAATCATGCCCCATATTCCGAAAATCAATAATAAAATCCCAAATGAAATTTTCTTTAACAAAAAGGTAAATATTAATCATATTAAAACGTTTGATTGTATTGCAAATTATTTTATTGAAAATAATAATAATATAAATAAAATGGACCCCAAGTCAAAAAAGGGGATCTTTCCGGAATAAAAGGAAACTTAAAATTCATATATTGTGATGTATTTTGAAAATTACAAAATACACTAGGTATCAACTATTGTATGTTTTGAGGATTCACCCGCGAACATTTCGCTATCAAATATATACACCAAACACAACATCCATAATAATTTCTTCGAATATTAATTTCGCAAAATCAAATATTACACAAAATGTAAAATTGTTGAATGACAACAATGATAGTACAAGTACAAATTTGAATTGTATAAATGAAAATCAAAAACGTATGGAATATATTCCAACTGTTCCAAAAGGTAAAACAATTATAACTAATAAATGGATTTTTTCTGTTAAAAAAGACTCAAATAGTAAAATTTACAAATTCAACTTAAGGTTAGTGGCAAGGGGTTTCTGCCAAAAATATGGGATTGATTTTGAATTAACATATTCTCCTACTTTAAATATTGACGGTCTTAAATTTAAAATAGCTCTAGCCGCAAAATTTCAATGGAATATCTTCCAATTGGATATTAAATCTACCTATCTTAATGCCCCTCTTGATGAGGAGATTTTTACAACTATTCCACCTGGAGATCCCAACTACAACAAGGGTTTCTGGCGATTAAAGAAGGCTTTTTATGGATTAAAGCAATCAGGGTGACAATGGAACTATACGATAACAGATTTCTTACTATCCATATGATTCATTCAACTATCGACTGAAAAATGTATATTTAAGAAGTTATTAAATAATAAATTAATATGCATAATTGGAATTTATGTTTACAATATGATAATTTCTGGAGAACAGGATGAAGTATATAATGTTATTAAAGAAATAAAAATAAACTTTAAAATATCTAAATGTGGCTCTGTTGTTAGTATCCTAGGAATAAATGTACGATTGGAAAAACATTTTACATACTCAATCTCCCAAGAGAATTTTATCATGAATTTATTGGATAAATACAACATATGTAATATTAAAAAATCCAAAACACCGTGTACAGGTAATAATAGTATTTCTGAAAACAAAGCACCTGTAAAGATGTGATTATCCCAATCACATTTTAAATTAAAAATTTTTCTTGTGTAATTCAAAAATGTAAATTATTCTTTGATTTATAAAATAATAAACAAAGTAAATAAATCATATGAACTAAATTTTTGAATTATATTCTTTAAGCCACAAGATAAATTTTTAATGTAATAATTTTTATAAATTTTAATTCTGAGAAAATTATTGTTGTAAAATAATTTAAATGAATTAATTAAAGTTTAAAACAAAATAAATTAATAATTTATTTTGTGAAAATTAAGTTTCAAAATTTAATCATGACTCCTTTAACATTGTTTTTAAATCGAAAATAAATAAAGACTTTACTTATAATATTAAAATAATAAATAGATAATAAATGTACTTAATTTTAATTATTTAGTATTTAGTTTAATTAATAATTATATTTTTCTAAATTTAGTTATAGTTTATAAATTTATTATTTAATAAAATTCATTAGGATAGTTTTATATTAAAATATATGTAATTTAAATAAAATAATATATTATCAATGTATTTAGGAAAAGTATAAATAGAAGATACTTTTCACATTTTTTCTCGATGTAATATTTGTTATTTTTAACAAATAACTATTAAATATTAATAAAATATATTTTAAAAAAAAAAATTTTTAATAAAATAAAATTTATTGTATTTTGTTATTGTAATCTATTTTTGTGTTTTCTTTTACAGCACCATTCAATAAAACCATTTACAAGAGCGCCATTGGATCATTAATATATTATCGAGATGCACACGACCGGATATATCTTTCTCAGTTAATAAAGCTGCAAGAAAAAGCGAAGAACCAAATTTATCCGACTGTAAAATGATAGTTAAAATTTTTAAGTATTTAAATTCTACAAAACATTACAAAATTGTTTATAATGGGGTTGGTCATATAAATGCATATTCAGTCTCAGATTTTACAGGGGACTCATATGATAGAAAATCCACGTATGGGTACATTATATTAATGGGAAATTCAGCAATATGTTGGTTGTCCAAAAAACAGTCAATCGTTGCAACATCAACAACGGAAGCTGAGTATATTAGTACATCAGAATGTATAAAGAAGGTATTATGGATAAGAAATATCATTAAAGAATTATTAAATATTGATAAAGAAATAACAATATATACAGACAATTTATCAAGCAAAACCATTATGGAAAACGGGGATTTAAATACAAAACTAAAACATATTGATATTAAATACCATTTTAGCAGAAACAATATAGATAAACGCCGAATTAAATTAGAATAAATTAATACAGATAAAATGATGGTAGATATACTAACAAAAGATGTAAATGGAAATAAAATGACTATTTTTGGAAAATTATATTTTTAATTAAACTATTATATCAACACAAATATAAAAATAAATTTGAGGGGAAGTGTTCCGCACTCGTATGGATTTCCTTCGTCGGAGAGTCAATCAGCGACAAAATCATCGTGGTGCAGTTGAAAATCCCGGACAGAGGAGCAGTCGTTTGTAACAATACATTTATAAACTCTATAACTATAATAATAACTATATCATGTGATAAATAAGTTGATATGCGGGACTTTTATGTGAAATAATTTATAAGCAGTAGGTTTTTAAAATACTGGTTGTTTAGTAAAATTTATTAATAAAATTATAATATTAGTACAATTAAAACAATAATTCTAATTCCTATAATTTTACAATAGAATCCTCTTTCTATTATAAATAATTTAATCTATTTATAAGAAATAGGTAATATATTAATTATATATTCTAATATATAGAACTATATTAATTTTATATTAATATAAAGTTTTATAATTATTATAATTATCCATATAGAAAATAAAATAAAATAATTATTATCAAAAATGTTGGAAATACGTGATATCATAATTTATTATTATTTTTAAAGTAAAATTATTATTAATTTATATTATACCTTATTAATATATTAAATTTAAGTATAATATATTTATATGGTATATTATTAAATAGAATCTAAAGATTAATTAATGAAATATACAATGCAATTTATAAGAATGTATACGTAGTAATTAAAAATGAATAACCTAATATCAAGAGATAAAAAATAATGACTTAAAAATATTGAAAAATGTAGAACTTACTATAGAAAAAAAATAAATAAATAAAAATAATCTATTAAGGAGAGATTATTTATAAAAGAGAAATTTTTATGAGAGTTTTTTATTAAATATATATATTAATTATTAGTGTTATACCTCGAAATCTCAATAGTGTGTCAGACAGAAGTGATAACTAATAATAAATATATTTTTTTTTGTGTTTTTTTTTTTAAATTTAAATTTTGAAATCTTAAAATTTTGAAATTGAAATTTTAATTGATCTTTAATTGTGAAATTTAAATTATTTAATTTAAAAAAATTTTGAATTTAATTTTTATTAATTATTTGAGTTTAAAATTTAAAAATTTTGAATTTTTAAATTTTAAAAAAAAAAAAAAAAAAAAAAAAACTTGGTTTTTTATTAAATAAAAAATAAAAAGAATAATAATGATTAAGAACGAAGATAAAGAAAACAATGAAAGTATCAACAGTACAGGTACTTCAAGTGATAAACAAGCCAATAATGAAAATATCAATTATAATGATATGTTCAAAGTAATGTTCACTAGTATGACTCAAATGATGAATATGATGACTACTAAAAATGAACAAATGATGAATATCATGAATTCATTAATGGAAACAATAAACAATAACAACATTAAAAAAGAAAACAATGAATTAAAAAATATTATTAATGACCTAAAGAACACTTTTAAATTAAAAAATAATTTAGAAAATTTAGATTACTGGTTAACTAGTATTAAATTAAATTTAAGGGATTACAGTAAATATTTAACAGATACATCTTATGAATATAACTTAGATGAAGAATACAAGTTAATTAGAGAAGGTGTATTGATGACATTAGAAGAGGAAATTTATAACAAAGTGAAGAATAAAACTTTAATATATGATATTAATTCTTTAAAAGAAGAAAAAGAAAATAATATAAAATTTAGGATCAAAAATATTGAAAATTCTATTAAAGAAATTAAATATGATTATAAAAGCTGGATAGAAGATATTATTATTAGTATAATCGAAAAATATGAAAAATTAGAAGATTTAAGAATAAAAAAATCTGAAGAAGAAATTCTTGAAAGTATCTACCACAGTTTACCATCAGACTTAAGTCAAGAATTTCATGGAAACATTAGTTCTTCAGATAAACCAATTAAGAATATTACATTATTAATTAAATTTGTCAAACAAAAAAAACAAGAAGAATACAATAAAAAATATAATCAAAAGAATATTACAACATTACAAAGATATAGAGACCAAGCTAATAACATAAATGGGGAAGATTTAAAAAAAATTGATGGAAATATCAAAGATACTAAAGGAAAAGGAAAAGACTGTGATCCTGAAATAAATCTAATTCAACATTGCATATTAAACATAAACAATAATGAATTAAAAACTAATAGTGAAATTAATAAAAAAGATGAAATAAAATGGATTATAGATTCAGGTGCCAGACACTCTATGACTAATAATAAAGAATTATTAGACGAGGTTAGTGAATGTCAATACTCAATAAAATTAGCAGACAATAATAAATTATCGATCAAACACAATGGAAATTTAATTACTAAAATAGGTGAAAGAAAAATTGAAATAAAAAATATTTTATGTTCAAACGAAGTAAGAAATAATTTATTAGCATTATTAGATATTTTAAAAAATGATTTAATTACAATTATGTATGAAGATTTATATACAAAGAATTTATTTAATCTTATAATTATGGACAAAAGGGATTATAAAATTATTTACAAATTACAAACCGACGATTTTAAAAGATTATTTACTATTAATTTACCAATTTTAAGAAATAAAAATAAAGAAATTAATGCCATTCTTGAGAAAAATTTTAAAAATCAGATTGAAGAAAAATTAATTGAAAAACTTATCCATTTAAGATTTGGACACATCAGTTCAAAATTAATAAGTCCCATCAAAGAAAATATTGATTTAGAAAAATGTAAGGAATGTATTATGTCAAAAATGACAAGAGATACATTTCCTGAAAATAAAAAGAGACAAGATAAACCATTTTCCTTAATACACGCTGACTTAATTGGTCCTTTTAATCAAGAATCAAGAAACGGAAATTTAGAAAACGACATTAAACAAATTGATATTGATTTAAATATTAATAACGAAAATAAAAATATTGATGATAATAATGATTCTATGGATAATAATAACAACGATGTTGAAATAGAGAATAATGAAAATTTTTCATCATCAAGTGATGATAATGAAAATGAAAAAATAATTGTACGTAAGAAAAGAAAATTTGGAAATATTAATAATATTCAAAAATTAAATAATATTGATTTAGATATTCTTAATATAATTGAGGATAGCAGTAATGATGATAACTTATATTTAAATAAATTATTTAATATTGATGAATATGATTATGTTGATAGTAAAGGTTTTGAATATTTTGTTGAAAATATGCTAATTAATCATCTCGAAATAAATAAAAAACCACCCAAAAATATTAAAGAAGCTTTATCTGGTAATGAAAAGGAAAATTGGAAAAATAGTTGTTTAGATGAAATAAATTCAATGATTGAATATGAAGTATATGAAGTAATTGATAATCCACACAATAATGTTAAGGTAGTTGATTGTAGATGGGTATTTGCTTATTAATATGATGAAAATGGAAACATTATTAAGTATAAAGCTAGACTTGTAACAAAAGGATTTACACAAATAGAAGGAATAGATTATTTTTTAACTTATGCACCAACATTAAAAGTAGATACTTTTAGAATAATGATTAAATTAGAATCAATAAATAAATGGAATATTTATCAATTGGATATTAATTGTGCTTACCTTAATGGAAAATTAAAAGAAGACATATATATGAAAATTCCATATTTTGGTGAGGGATATAAAGAACCTAATAAAATTTGGAAATTAAAGCGTTCAATTTATGGATTAAAACAAAGTGCTAAAGTTTGGAATGATGAAATAACTAAAACTATTTGTAATATGGGTTTAAAACAATCAAATTTAGATCCATGCGTATTCTTTTACTTTATTGATGATATTTTAAATGGAGTTGTTATGATATATGTAGATGATATATTAATTATAGGAGAAAACAGTTTTATAAAAATAGTTAAAAATGAATTTTTTAATAAATATAAGTGTAAAGATATAGGATTTGCAAAATATATCCTAGGAATAGAAATTATTAAAAATGATCTTGGAAATTATAGTTTATCACAAAAAGCTTATATTGAAAAAATGTTGGATAGATATCTCGATGTATATTCTCAAAATAATAACAAAATTGGATCTCCAGGAACTATTTATAATAAAGATGAAGTAGATAGTGAAGATGTTAATCCCACTTTATATAGATCAATTGTTGGAGCTTTAATTCATCTTTACAGACAAACAAGACCAGATATTACTTTTTCAACAAATTATGCTGCAAGATTTTCAAGTAATCCGAAAGAAAGACATTTAAAAATGTTAATTAAAATTTTAAGATATATCAAAGGAACTAAAGAATTAGTATTAAGTTTTAATGAAAAAACTAATATAACAATTTATAATGATGCTAGTTATAATGATATTAGTAGTAACTGTGATTCAACTTCCGGATTTCTATTAAATATTGGTGAAAACCCTATCTCATGGATATCTAAGAAACAACCTATTTGTCCATTGAGTACAACAGAAGCGGAATTAAATGCCAATGTGGAATCAATAAAACATATTAAATGGATTACGGATTTATTTAAAGAGGCCAAAATATTTAAAAAAGAAATTATGAATATTAAGGATTTTATAGATAATAAAAGTTGTATATATCAAATAAAAAATAAAGTGATTAATTCAAAGAATAAATATTATGCATTGAGAATTATATTTTTAAATCAGTACGTAAAATTATTAAAATTAAACATTGAATTTATTGAGGGAGGTCCAGTTAATAAACAAAAAGAAATTACAAACAAATTATTGTCGTAATATAATTCATTTCAAAAATTAAAAAAAAAAAAAAAAAAAAAAAAAAAAAAATTTTTTTCTTAATAATTTTACTTTTACTTTTAGTAATAAATTATATTTCACGGGGGAAGTGTTGGAAATACGTGATATCATAATTGATATGCGGGACTTTTATGTGCAATAATTTATAAGCAATGGGTTTTAAATAATAGTAGTTTAGTAAATTTTATTAATAATATTATAATATTCGTACAATTAAAATAATAATTCTAATTCCTAAAAATTTACAAGCGAGTTCTCTATTTCAAATATAAATAATTTAATCTATTTATAAGAAATAGGTAATATATTAATTATATATTCTAATATATAGAAATATATAAATTTTATATGAAATAAAGTATTATAATTATTATAATTATAATAATACATATTGAAATAAAATAAAATAATTATTATCAAAAAGATATAAATTAAATATTTAATAATTAATATTAAATATACAAATATGTTACTACACATATTTGTTTTATATCATAATTTATTATTATTTTTAAAGTAAAATTATTATTAATTTATATTATACCTTATTAATATATTAAATTTAAGTATAATATATTTATATAATATATTATTAAATAGAATCTAAAGATTAATTAATGAAATATACAATGCAATTTATAAGAATGTATACGTAGTAATTAAAAATGAATAACCTAATATCAAGAGATAAAAAATAATGACTTAAAAATATTGAAAAATGTAGAACTTACTATAGAAAAAAAATAAATAAATAAAAATAATCTATTAAGGAGAGATTATTTATAAAAGAGAAATTTTTATGAGAGTTTTTTATTAAATATATATATTAATTATTAGTGTTATACTTCGAAATCTCAATAAAAAATATATAAATTTAATATTTAATGATTATAATTAAATATATAAATATGTCTCTACACATATTTGCTTTATATCAAGGTAAACATAAAATAACGTAATTTAGTTTTATGTACTAGTAAAAAACACATGAAAATATTTTTAAATAAAAAGTTGTTCTTAACGTTTTTAACAATTACTATTATTATTATTATTATTATTATTATTATTATTATTATTATTATTATTATTATTATTATTATTATTATTATTATTATTATTATTATTATTATTATTATTATTATTATTATTATTATTATTATTATTATTATTATTATTATTATTATTATTATTATTATTATTATTATTATTATTATTATTATTATTATTATTATTATTATTGTTAACGTATGTTAATTTTATTAATATAAAGTTATAGTCTAGCTTAAGTTTAATAAAATATTAAATTAAATTATATTAAATATATTGTAATTACAAATTAAAATATAAATTAGTATGTATCTAGAACAAGCCACAATTAAATATAAAAACATGTAATTTTATCTGTACTTTAAATCTTTGTTAACCATTTATATAACACTTGCGTTATATATCTAATTATTAATAAATAAATATTAAACAATAATAGATTAAGAGTCTCAGTACTCTATAATAAATTACAAAGCTTTAAATTTAAAAATCGATTTTAACAAAGTATTAAGATGGCCTATCAATTTAACTTAGCTAAGGACCAACGTCTTCGTGGTGTATCCAATTTTGCCACATGGAATTTCCTTATCATGACTGCAGCTAGGAGATATGGAATGGAAGAATTCATTGAAGAAGATGTTATCTCTCACCTGAAGGATAATAACTATAGACTTAATCCTAATGAAGAATCTAAGACGGTAAAAGCTATCCTGAAGATTATTGAGGAATTACAATTAAATCATGGAGAAAATGTAAACTACAATGAAGTGTTTACTCAAAACCGAAATAGAATCATTGCTAATGCAGAAGAGAAAGACTCTCAGTTAATGCTTATGGTGATTCAAAACGTTGAAGAAAAAATATTAAGGGAAGTTAGTAGAATGAAGAAAACATTCACAATTATGGAAAAACTAACTTCAAAATACGGTGATAAGAATAATGACACTGAATACTGGCTCAAGAAATTGCGAAAACTTAAGGCAAATGACCGCAGCCAAATAATGAAGATGGCTGATAGTGTAAATGAAATATTCGGTGAAATGGAAGATGCCGGAGTAAATTTGACTGAAAGGGAAAAATTAAAGTACATGTTCAATATTTTACCAAATGACTTTAAAAACATTATAGATGTAACTTTAGAAACTACCGCCATACAATTATATGAAAGTATAAAAGATAGAATTTCAGCTAGATCATATCTAGAAAATTGGGAAAATACAATGGATGAACATGATGATCATGATGATCCAATGGATATAGATCTAATTGAAAAACGTTATAAAAATAAAAACTATCATAAAGGAAAAGGTTTTGTTAATGTAAAGATTTAATAAAATCTTTAATAATTAATTATGTAATAATTAATTAATGTAATAAAATTACATAAATTTATGATTTACGTATATGAAAATTAATTATAAATTTATGTAAACTTTTCATAAAGGAAAAATTATTATTTAAATAATTTTGGATAATAACTTAAATCTAAATAATTTATTTAAGTTAGTTAATTTAGTTTAGTTTATTTAAAATAGTTATTCTATTTAATTTAGTTAATTTAGTTAATTTAGTTTAGTTAGTTTAAAATACTTTAAAATTAATTTCGGAATAGTTTTAAATAGTTAAAATTAGTTTAAATTGTTTATAAAAATAGTTTTAAATTGTAAATATATAAACATTAGTATTAATAATATTTATATAATAAATATATAATAAATGAGTTGTTATTGAATTTAATTATTATTGTAAATAAGTTGAAAGTTTATTGAATTAATTATTGTTTAGTTTAGTTAATTATTATTTAATAAAATTATTAATAAATATTTTGTTTATAAATAAATAGTTATATATGTAAATTAGATAGAAATAATATATTATAATGTAATAATGAAAAAATATAAATACATGTAAATTTCTATAATTAAATCGATGTATTAGTTATTGACTATATGATAGTTAATAACAAAAAAGAGATTTAATTTTTTTAATTAATAAAGATTATTTTATTTAAAAAAACGAATTTTTATTACGTGTTTTTTTATTTTTGGTGTTAAAATTTGTTATTTGTAATCTGTTTCTGATAGAACTCTTTACAGTTAAGAAAATAAACAGAAACAATAACAAAACTAACAAAAATTTATATTGTCATATTTGTGAGATACGAGGACATCTCACAAAAGATTGTAAATACAATATGAAAGCAAGAGAAAACAAAAAGGAAGGGAGGCAACAATCACTCTACCAGAAAAACCATAAAAATGAAGAAAAAGAATTAAAATCATTTGGTTTAGTGGGAAAAATAACTTCTAAATATGAAGAAAGTGACAGCGAAAGAGATGATAATTTTGAAGACATCAGACCATTATGTGAACCACATATTAATGATGCTTTGCTAATTGAATCAATAAATGAACCATATAATATAGATAATGATGAAAAATCTGTAAACATAATTGAAAGAAATATAGAAAGTAACGAAACAGTTGAATGGTATTATGATAGTGGAGCTTACGAACATGTAACTAATGATAAAAGCCTTTTGAAAGATTATAAAGAAGATTTTGTACAACTAAGATGTGCAAACAATACTACTTTAGACTTTGAAGGATATGGTAGTTGTGAATTTACCATAAACAACTACCATATAAAATTAAACAAAGTGTTATATTCAAAAAAGGCACATAAAAACTTGATAAGTGCCATCGAATTCGCAAAAATAGGTATAACATCCGTTATTGAGCCAATAAGTCAAGAAAAAGTAAAATTGACTATATCTGACTGTGATAAAAATGTTATCGGAACGTTTCTATCAACTGATTTTAATCAATTTAAAATAAACACAAAAAGTATAATAAATAATCAAAATATTTTATCATTAGATGATTTAGGACAAAACAGTCTAGAAATATGGCACAGAAGAATGGGCCATTAATATATAAGAAATATTTCTAAACATTTAGAACTACACGAGATCAAGATCCCAAAATGTAAAGAATGTAAAGTAGTAAAAATGAAGCATTCCCCACATAATGGGAACAATCCTAAATCAAACAAGATACTTGAAGTTATACACTCTGACATTTCGGAGCCATATAACAGTTCTATTAATGACAAAAAATATTTTATAACTTTCTTGGACGAATATTCGTGGAAAGTTTGGCTCTTCACTTTAAAATCTAAAGCTGAAGCGCCAGACATTATAATCGATTTTCTAAAATACCTTAACAATCAATTTGATAATTATAAAGTTTAAATATTTAAAACAGATGGTGGTAAAGAATATAAAAATAAGAAAATAAGAAGATACTGTAAAGATAATGGAATTGAAAAATCATTCTCTCCACCATAATGTCCAGAAAATAATGGAAAAGCCGAAAGGATAAATCAAACAATAAAAAACACAGCTAAAACTTTATTATTTTGGGCAAAATTATCTGAAAATTTCTGGGAATATGCAGTAAGACATGCGGCTTATTTGTATAATATGATTCCTCATGAAGGAAATAATAATTTAATACCTGATGAAGTCATATCAGGAAAAAGTATTTCTTTAAAACACTTAAGAACTTTTGGATGTAAATGTTATTATATTGTTAATATGGAAAACAAATCCAATTTCACTTCAAAAGCAAAGGAAGGAATATTTCTTGGTTTCAGCAAGAAAAATTACTCATATAGGATTATGGACATAAAAAACAAAAGAATACACCATGTCAGAGAAGTAGAATGTTTAGAGGAATGTCCAGCAAACTATATATATGAGAAAGAAGGATTTGTGGACCCATATTTCTCTTTTACAAAAATTGATAATAATATAGTAAATAATAATAATGAAAATAATCATATTATAAATGAAAATATAATTAATAATATAGAAAACATAAATAATGTTCTAAACAATGAAAATAATAATTTAAATGAAAACAATAATAATATTGATTTAAATAACATTATTGTAAACGATAATTTAAATAATATGAACATGGATAACGAGGATAATAAAATAGAAGCGGAAAATAATTTACATGATAATAACACGAAAATAATTATTAATACTTTAAATAATATAAATAATAATAAAAATATAGATAAAGGTAAAGAAAATATGGTTTATAATATTAACAACGACGATATAATTAATTTAAACAATAAAAATAACAAAATTAAAACAATAACCTTAGAAAAGGACACAAAAACAAATAAACTATTGGATTTTAATAAAACAAATAACACACATAACAATAAACACAATATTACTTTAGAACAAAATAATTTATACGCAAAAAATAATATTAATTCAAATGTAATTTCTGAGGTAAATAATGAAATTTCAACTAATGTAAAACATAGTAACAATAATATAGTTCGTATAAATAAAAATTATAATAAACAAAATACTAACACAGTACTAGAAAACCAAAATATACTTCAAAATGTCAATAACAATTCTTTAAATAATAATAATGATTTTATATTTACCAATATCCATGTAAACAATAAAAATAATTTGAATCATTCATTAAAAAACGTGGTAAATAATTCTTACATTGAAAAAGGTGAATGCAGTTATTCTTATAAAAATAAACATAATTGGGCAGAAAAAGGAAAAGATGCTGAAAATCCTTCAATTACCCATAAGGAATATAGTAAAAATTCCTGTAAAAATGATATCGTTTTACCGACTCTGATTAATACTGTTAACTCAAATATAAATGATTCCAAGCCAACCGAAATTTCCCCTGCCAGTACTCCTGTAAAAACGCTTAAAGAAAATATTGATATTTCTAAATTTAAAAATGAAAAAAAAATTTTAATAATAAAAATTTTTCAAAAAATGAAGAAAATTTTAATTTACAACCATTGGATAATGGTAAAATAATTAAATCTCATAATTTAAATTCAGACCCAATAATGACGAAGAATAATAATATTATGAATAATAATTCCACTAAATTAAAATCTTTTAATACATCACGTGAATCTACAACATTTATTGATAAAGATAATAAGTTACATAAAATTAATGATAACAGTAATAAATCTATGAAACTTAAAAATTTTTCAAAAATTAATCAAAAATTTATTAATAAAATTTTTTTTCAAAATGTCAATAATAAAAATATAATTAATGATAATAATAAAATCAATACATCTGTAACAAATGATACTTTTGATAAAACATTTAAACTTTCCCTTAATAAATCTTTATATAATGAAGATTCTGTCCCCAAAAATATTAAAGATGACAATTATAATAATAATATTATTGCTACTAATGAAAATTTACTAGATAATGTTGTTGATGATAATCTATCAATTAACAATTCTAATTGTTCAAATTTAGATGAAAATGATGTTATCCCTATTGGCGATAAAACTCCCCAGGATTCTTATTCTATTAACCATGATTTAGGTTCTGATACTAATTACATTAATAATAATATTATTTCCATTATTTCTGACCAAGATGTAAATATGACTGATAATATGACAGGGATTAACAATCAGTCCGTACTCAAACGTCCTTTAAGTCCTGAAACTTTCTCTAATATTACTAATGATATCTCTCGGCCTAAATATGATGTTTCCAATAATGAAAAAATGGTTTTTACAATTTACTCTGATACACCTAATAGTTTTAATGAAGCTATTAATTGTCCTAATAAAAATTACTGGTATAAAGCTATACAAGATGAACTTAATAATTTATACAATAATAATGTTATGTCCATCGTTAATTACATTCCTAAAAACAAAAATCTTATTTCGACAAAATGGGTTTTTGCTACCAAAAAAGATTCTAATAATAATATTGTTAGATTTAAAGCTCGCCTAGTTGCTAGAGGTTTTAAACAATGTAGAGGTATTGATTATGAACTTACTTATTCTCCTACCTTAAACATTGATGGATTAAAGCTTATTATCGCTTTAGCAGCTAAGTTTAATTGGAATATCTACCAATTAGATATTAAAGCTGCGTATCTCAACGCTCCATTAGATACTGATATTTACACTACTATTCCACTAGGTGATACTAACTTTGGGCGGGGATTCTGGAAACTCAATAAAGCACTATACGGATTAAAACAATCCGGTAGGCAATGGAACCAAACGATTACAAAATTTTTAAATAAAAATGGATTTAAACAAATAAAATCTGAAAAGTGTATATTTAAATATTCAAAGAATAATAAAACCAAATGCATCATAGGTTTATATGTAGACGATATGATCATAACTGGTAAAGACAAAGAAATACAAAATATAATTACAAAAATTAAAGAAAAATTTAAAATATCAAATTGTGGACCAGCCGAATTCATACTTGGCATAAAAATTGAAAAACAAAAGAATAAATATATTATATCACAAAATAGTTTTATAAATAATATGTTAGACAAATTTAATATAAAAGAAATGAGAAAAAGAAAAACACCATGCACAGGAGACAACACTATCTCTGAAAATAATAAACCTTTCAATAAAACAATCTACAAGAGTGCTATAGGTTCCTTAATATATCTATCAAAATGCACAAGGCCAGATATCGCATTCTCCGTGAACAAGGCTGCCAGAAAATCAGAAAAACCCACAATATCAGACTGGAATAAAATAACAAATAATTTCAGATATATAAATAGTACTAAAGATTATAAAATTGTATATGATGGACAAGGGGAAATAATAGCATACACTGATGCCGATTTTGGAGGTGATCTAAATGACAGGAAATCTACGTCTGGTAGAATGATACTTATGGGAAACAGTCCCATATGCTGGATTTCTAAAAAACAAACATGTGTAGCTACGTCTACAGCAGAAGCAGAATACATTAGCACATCCGAAAATATTAAAAAAATTCTATGGATCAGAAATATTTTAAAAGAATTAATAAATTATAATAAAACAATTACCATTTTCACAGATAATTTAGCAAGTAAAATAACTATTGAAAATGGTGAAATCAATACAAAGTTAAAACACATAGATATTAGATTTCATTTTAATAGAGATAATATAGTAAAAAGGAAAGTAAAATTAGAATACAAAGATACAAAAGAAATGTTAGCTGACGCTCTCACTAAAGATGTTAATGGTACAAAAATGAGTATATTTGCAAATAAGATTTTTAATATTAAAAAATCTAATTTGAGGGGGAGTGTTAACGTATGTTAATTTTATTAATATAAAGTTATAGTCTAGCTTAAGTTTAATAAAATATTAAATTAAATTATATTAAATATATTGTAATTACAAATTAAAATATAAATTAGTATGTATCTAGAACAAGCCACAATTAAATATAAAAACATGTAATTTTATCTGTACTTTAAATCTTTGTTAACCATTTATATAACACTTGCGTTATATATCTAATTATTAATAAATAAATATTAAACAATAATAATTGTTAAAAGTCAATAGTTTGGGTTTTATAATTATGTCAACTTTATTAATATATTTTATGATAAAGAGCTGCAAATATTTAAATTTAATAAATTTACATGCTTTTATATTATTACATTGTGGCTCATACATTACATATATAACAAATACATTTTAATACATTTAACGTATATTTCATATTTATTTCACATATTCTAACATTCCCCCCTCAAACCAAATTATTTTAAAAGAATAATTTTGGTTTGAAAGTGAATATGTGTACTATACTATCTCTATATCTATACCAATATTAATATGCTATAATTTAATTTTCATTAATTGTAATTTTATATACTTATTTATATATTAGCTTGTTTTATTTTAACAACTATATTATTACCCTATATTAATATGACATTTTTGTGGTTAAACGTCTTAAAACCTTTATATTTTTATTATGGATAAAATTATTAATTATTATATTCAAGTTATATTTTTTCGGATTGGTTACTCTTATTTGTACCATCCTATTATTATATTTTGGCAACCTCATTGGGAATTACGCCTAATTGACAACACATGGTTTACCTCTTTGGTTTTATGTACTCTTGACAACACATGGTTTAACTCTCTGGTTTTTACGTCTATATTTATATTTGACAACTCTTATAGTTAACCGCTATGGTTTCACGTCATTTTATTTAATTATTAGCTTGATTAGTTGTGAATAAATAGCCTTTAATATTCAAAAGTTGTTTATTTACTAATTAATGATTTAATTTATATTCTTTATTAATCTTTATTAAGAGTCTCAAAAATATTTGCATATTAATTTGTCACGTCTCTCATTTATTTTATACGTGTCTTATCTTCTAATTTATTATTTTATTAGTATATTATTTATTTCAGGGGAATTTTCTTTCATAAAATACTTAATTTTTACGCGTTTTCATATTCTTGAAACTTTAAGATCATTTTTCTTCAAATTAGATCAATCTTCACTAAAGTTGACATAATGACAACTTTTATCATAAATTCTGGATCCTAGGTATTTTAGTTGACATTTTTCTAGTCCGGCTAAGGATATAAATATTCCTTTAAAGAGTCGATGAGACTCTTAATCTGTTAAAAGTCAATAGTTTGGGTTTTATAATTATGTCAACTTTATTAATATATTTTATGATAAAGAGCTGCAAATATTTAAATTTAATAAATTTACATGCTTTTATATTATTACATTGTGGCTCATACATTACATATATAACAAATACATTTTAATACATTTAACGTATATTTCATATTTATTTCACATATTCTAACAATAATAATTATTATTATTATTATTATTATTATTATTATTATTATTATTATTATTATTATTATTATTATTATTATTATTATTATTATTATTATTATTATTATTATTATTATTATTATTATTATTATTATTATTATTATTATTATTATTATTATTATTATTATTATTATTATTATTATTATTATTATTATTATTATTATTATTATTATTATTATTATTATTATTATTTTTATTTTATTTTATTTTATTTTATTTTATTTTATTTTATTTTATTTTATTTTATTTTATTTTATTTTATTTTATTTTATTTTATTTTATTTTATTTTATTTTATTTTATTTTATTTTATTTTATTTTATTTTATTATATTTTATTTTATTTTAATTTATTTTATTATATTTTATTTTATTTTAATTTATTTTATTATATTTTATTTTATTATATTATATTATATTATATTATATTATATTATATTTTACTCAATCTGTACTTTATATCTATATTTCAATTATTTATTTTTGGATAAATAAAATAAAAAAATAATATGATAGAAAAATAAATAGGTATATTATTATATATTATTGATCAAATAAGCTTCTTAGTTTGGAAGAATCTTCTAAGGTAATATAACTGCCATAAACCTAAACAAATTAAGAAAGCAATTGACCAAAGAGAGAACCAATGTACACGTTCATTGGTAGATTCGTTGGTATTTCTTAAATCAATTTCCTTTTGTTTAATTTTTTCCATATCTTCAACAATCTTTTCAACAATACCTTCTAATTTACGAAGTTCAACTTCAACTGGCTTAAGTTTTTCAGTTCTAGCTATTTCACTGTAATCCATAGCTTCTGGTCCGGTTTCAACTGAAAGAAAAACATTTCTGTAATATTGATCAGATGGTACTAATCCTTTTTATTATATATATATATTTATTTATTTTATTATTATTAGAATTTACATTAGTACTATTTCTTTATTTTACTTT
>JACVTC010000106.1:7500-57500 GCA_016946835.1 Neocallimastix lanati (nom. inval.) | reverse complement strand
TTATTTAATTTTTAAAAAATATTATAAGAATAAAAAGTTATATATAATAATTCTTCAAAATTATCAAATATAATATTAACTTTTAATACAAATGTAAATATAAAATAATTCAAAAGGAAAAATTATATGGTCATGAAGTTATTCTTGCCGATCGTGATATGGTTGAATCTGACTCTGATTCTATTTTAAAAGATGCTGATAAAGTTAATGTCGCTTTCTTAGTAGTTGGTGATCCATTTGGGTAATAAGAAAAGTATAATAAAATATATAAAATTATAATTAATTTTATAATAATTATTAATTTGAATATATAAAAAAAAAATAATAATAAAGTGCCACTACGCATTCTGATTTAGTTCTTCGTGCTCGTTCACAAAATATTGAAGTTAAAACTATTCACAATGCTTCTATTATGAATGCCATTGGCTGCTGTGGTTTACAATTATACAATTATGGTCAAACTGTTTCAATTGTATTTTTCACTGAAACTTGGAGACCAGATAGTTTCTACCAAAAAATTAAAGCCAATCGTAATATTGGTCTTCATACCTTATGTTTATTAGGTATATATTTTGAAATTAAAAAAAAAATAATATAAGATTTTAGTATTTAAATTTTCTTTTTATTATTCTATATATTAATCAATAAAAATATAAATTAATATATAATAATATTATTATTTCTAATTCCATTAATAATCATTATATTATTAAATAAATGATTCATTATATTATTTGGGATTATAATTTAATTAGATATTAAGGTTAAGGAACAAACAATTGAAAATCTTATCAAGTAACTATATAATCAATTTTAAAAAATAGTAATAATAATAATATAAAATATAAAATAAAATAAAATGAAACTAATAAAATATAGAATACAATATTAATAAGTAATATATTATGTATCTATTATTAATAACATATTTATAAAAGAGGTAACAAAATTTTTGAACCACCAAGATACATGACTATCAATCAATGTGTTGAAGAATTATTAGAAGTTGAAGAAAAACGTGGTGAAAATGGTAATTTAATAAAAATAGCAATGTTAATATTAATATTAATAAAAAAAATAATAGTAATTAATTATAAGAATTAAAAATATTAATAATTTTATTTTTTTTTTTTTTTAGTTTACAACAAAAATACTATTGGAGTAGGTTTAGCTCGTGTAGGTTGTGCCGACCAAAAAATTGTAGCTGGTACCTTAGAAGAATTACTCACCTATGATTTTGGTAAACCGTTACATTCATTTGTTATTCCAGGAAAGATGCATTTCTTGGAAGCCGATGTTTTAAAGGAATATGCAATTAACAAAGAAACTTTCGAAAAATATGCCGATATTTCTGATCATTAAATGAAATATAATATATTTATAATAATTAATTTTTAATAAATTATCATATATAATAAAAATAATATATATATATATGGATGTATATTATTACCACATTATAAAATTTAATATATATAGGATAGAATTTAAAAATTAAATGTAATAATTAAAAAAAAAAAAAAAAAAAAAAAAAAAAGAAAATAATATATACAAATGAAATAGAAATAAAATATAAATTATTTAATATTGAAAAAAAAAAAAAAAAAAAAAAGATATTAACAAATAAAACATAAATTAACAGATTATTAAATAATATGTAAAGGGAAAAAATTAATAAAACCATAGAAAACAATAATAAAAAATTAAAAAATTAAAAAAAAAATAAAAAAAAAAGAAAGTATTTAAAATATATCTATATAAATATAAAAGATGATATATACATTTTTTATTTTTTATAATATATCTATATATAAATATAAAAGATGATATATACGTTTTTTATTTTTTATATTTATATATCTAATTGATATTATTATACGGTGATTCTATTTATTGTTTATATACTAAGAAGATATAATTATACTTCACTGACTTATAAAAAAAAAAAAAAAAAAAAAAGGTATTGATCTAATTATTATAAAAAATTATGAATATCACTAATACCATTTTTGTTATTAGTAATAATACAAAAATAATATCTATATATATATTAAATGTATTTGATAAATTAAGATATTTAATCCAACATATAAAATTAAAAAAAAATTAAAACGATAGTAGTTGTTCTTTCTCTAATAAATAAATAATATGGAAAATAGAACATTAAAGATGTTAAAATTGTAATTGTTGTATAAACTTCGTAAATTTACCATTAAATGCATTAACAACAAAATACTCTATTGCATATTGAACAAAATTTACAAGAGAAGATATTAAATTCATCAAACCGTGTACTGTACCAAATGTTTTAAAACCAAATATATTATAAATTAATTACTATTATTATAATTATATTTATTATTATAATTATAATTATAATTATGATTACTATTACTATTACTATTACTATTACTATTACTATTACTATTACTATTACTATTACTATTACTATTACTATTACTATTACTATTACTATTACTATTACTATTACTATTACTATTACTATTACTATTACTATTACTATTACTATTACTATTACTATTACTATTACTATTACTATTACTATTACTATTACTATTACTATTACTATTACTATTACTATTACTATTACTATTACTATTACTATTACTATTACTATTACTATTACTATTACTATTACTATTACTATTACTATTACTATTACTATTACTATTACTATTACTATTACTATTACTATTACTATTACTATTACTATTACTATTACTATTACTATTACTATTACTATTACTATTACTATTACTATTACTATTACTATTACTATTACTATTACTATTATTATTATTATGATAATATTATTAATTAATAAAAGATTCTTTTTTTTTTTTTTATCAATTATATTCCCAAAAATAATTCCAGAGGTTGTTTCAACAGCAAATATGTCGAAAAAAACTAATAATATTTTTTTTCAAAAAACTAAGTTCTAAAAAAATAATTATTTATTTAATATATTGATGTTTTCTTCTGTATTGATTTATAAATTGAAATAATGTATACTTTAATTAATTATAAAACCTGCAATTTCATTTTGAATTTATATTTTTAAATTACTACTTTCAAAATTAAATTTTGTTTATTATATTAAATATTTTAAAAATATTTATTTATTTATATCTTTATAAAAAATTTTTCTTAATTTATTTTTCTCTTTCAATAGTATAAATTATATATGTTAAATTTAAACTAAAACTCTTTTTATAAGAAAATAAATACTATATCATAATCTAAAACAATTTTTTTGAAAAAAAAAAAAAAAAAAATTAAGCATAAAAAATAAAAATTAATAATATTAACAAAGCTAAAAAAAAAAAAAAATTAATAATATTAACAAAGCTAAAAAAAAAAAAAAAAAAAAAAAAAAAGACATAAGCTATTGTTTTTGATTATTACATTCTATAGTATGTATGTATAACTTTTAAAAAAGGTGAATTAAATTTATATAAAAATTAATATATATATTAAGATTTACATAATTAGAAAAAAAAAAAAAAAAAAAAAAAAAAAAAAAAGGAAATTTCATAGAAATATAATTTTTCACTTGTAATATAAAAACAATTAATCATAATTAATATTTTTTAAATATATGTTATTTTGTTTAGTTTTTATTGTGTGATCACTTTATTTTATTTATTTATTATAATTTTATTATTATTTTAATAACTATATATTTTTAGTAATATTTTTATTATAGGATTAATTATCATAATCCTTAAATGTATATACATTAATAAAATTTAATTTAACTATATTAGTTATAATTGTAAATATATGATGTACATCATTAATACGCCTCATAATATTTTACATTATACAAAATAATGAAAAACATATTTAATTTAATAAATAAGTAAATCTTAATTATACAAGACTTAATTAAAATATTAAACTTTATTTTTAACATTCCCCCTAAAGTTTAATATTGTTTAGATCATAGAGAATATTATTTCTAAACCTGGTCATTAAAGTAGAATTTAGATATTTGGTAAATCCATCGGATAAGTTATTTTCAGATTTTATATACTTTAAATTGATATAACCTTTCTTGATTAATTCTCTTATACTGTGATATCGTAGGTCGATGTGCTTAGATTTCGGATTAATAGTTTCATTTTCGCAATTGTAAATTGCAGCTTTATTATCGGTGTTTATTGTAATAACATCCTGCTTAAGTCCAAGTTCTTTAAATATATTTCTATACCAGAGACAGTGTCTTGCACACTCATGAATTCCATAATACTCACTTTCCGCAGTAGAAACTGAAACACAATGTTGCAGTTTGGAATACCAACTAGTAGGAGCTGAGTTTATCATCATTACAAATCCAGTAGTTGACTTCCTTGTTTCCTTATCACCACCTAAATCGGCGTCAACATAAACATTAAAATTAAAAGTATTAGTATAAGTGAATTTAATTCCATAATTAGGATTACCTTTCAAGTATCTAAAAATTTTTAGTACATTGTACCAATCTTCGTATGTTGGATTATCGGATTTTCTGGAAGCTTTACTCACAGAAAATAATATGTCCGGCCTCGTGCTGATAGCTAAATATAACAAGGATCCTATAGCTTGCTTATATTTTGTTACATTAAATTTTTTACTCCTTAATTCAATAGACTCGATTGGTGTTGTATTTGATACTGGATTATATTTATTGATATTAAACTTATTTAAAATTTCATTAAGATATTTCTTCTGATGGATAATATAACCATCATTACATTTTTCAAACTTTATACCTATAATAAAGTCTACTTCACCTACATCTGTAGCTTCAAAATTATTTTTAATTAAAGATTTTGTTTTAACTATTTGATCATACTTCCCAGCAACAATTATATCATCCACATAAACTGCTTATAAGCATATAATCTTGTTAGTTTTATCCCTTTTAATGTAAACACATGGATCACTTAAAAATCTATTAAAATTCAATTCTAACAATACCTTGTTAAGGGTCTCATTCCACATCCTTCCGGATTGCCTTAAACCATATAAAGCTTTATTCAATTTGCAATACCCCTTTTTATTCATTCCTTCTGGCAGTAGCATATAAATGTCTTCGTCCAGCTTTGCGTTTAGATAAGCCGCTTTAATATCCATTTGATGTATTTGAAATTTATTTTGAACAGAAATAGCTATTATTATTTTGAGCGTGTCTTGTTTAAGGGTAGGTGAAAAAGTATTCTTGAAATCAATTCCATACACCTGGCTATACCCCTTAGCTACTAATCTAGCTTTATATTTGATTATCTTACCTTCAGAATCTTTCTTATGTTTAAGGACCCACCTTGTTGAAATAACATTGGCGTCTTTTGGTACTTTACGGATTATTGAAAATACATTCATTTTCTTCATATTGTTTAGTTCTTCATCCACTGCCTTCAACCACATGTCTTTATCTTTCATGGAAAATATCTCTTTATAACTGCGTGGTTCAATAGAATTATTATTATCTACAGCTAGAAAAGCATTAGTACCTATTATATCATCTATACTAAATGATTTATATTTTTTTGATGGGTGTTTTACAATATTATATTCATCTTTATAAATTTTTTTAAGTTTGTTATTATTTTTCTTAACATATATGATACTATTTTTATTAACCTATTTATGGCTATCATTTTTGTTATTTTTCACACTTTGCTTTCTAACGCTTTGCTTTTGTATATTATTACCATTTTTATTATTACAATTATTATTTAAACCGTTTGAAGTCCTTGAAGGTTCTTTTAATTTATTTAGCAAGAATTCCGTGGATTCTTGTTTATTTTTATATTTCTTATTAATAGTTATTTTATTAATAACATTCTCATTATTATTCATATTGTCACTATTATTATTACTAACTGCGTTACTTATCTTTTGTTTATTTCTTATGTTATTATTGTTTACAATTTCATTCACATTCTTATCATTGTAATCATTACAATTTTGTTTATTTTGTTTTGAATTCGAATTTCTAATTGCAAATTCACGCAAAAATCTATCTCGTAAAATATGTTTCCTACAGACATTATTTTCATTGATATTAATTCCTGATATATCCTGTGAAATATATTTTTCACTATCTGGTTCATTTTTATTTTCTATTTGATTATTTGAATTTGAATTATTTTTAATTACTATATTTATTGGTTTATTTACACTTATATTAGAATTATTATCAATAGGGTTAATATTATCAATATTTAAATTATGATTTAAATCATTCCCCATGTAATTGTTATTTATATTATTATTATTTACATTAGAACTATAACCGTTATTTGAGTAATTATAATTATTACTTACTTCATTAGAATAATCAGAATTTTTATTTATATTTAAATTTAAATTATTTTTGCTTAAATTTATTTTGTTTATCCCTATGTTATTTACTTTTTTATTTATTGATTCAAAATAATTCAAATTTTTACTTACGTCTGAATTTAAATTATCTTTAATATCTGCTCCTGTATTTATTCCTGAATTTGTTATATGATTTTTGTCTAAATTTACTTGATTATTTCGAATTAATTCATTTGAGGTAATATTATTATTATTATTATTATTATTATTATTATTAATTTCAATTAAATTATTAATATTAAATCTTTCTTTATTTCCATTATGAAAATCCTTATTATTTTCTTCTTGGAAATAAATGGAATTAATATTTTTCTGATTAAAATTATTTAGATTATGATTTATAACATTTGAATTAGTTTTATTATTATTATCTAAATTTAATGATTGATCATTAAATTTATAATTTAAATTATTTAATTGGTTGTTTAAATTAGGAATTGAAAAATTTTTATTATTGTTATCTTCAAAATTATTGTTATGTTGTGGAGGTCCAATAATATTATTTTGATTTTGATCCATATTAATAAAATTATTATTATTTGGACGATATATATTATTATAGTTATGTTCATTGATTAAATTATTAATTTCGTTAATTTTGGTATTATTATTATTATTGTCATTATTATTATTGTTTATATTATAAATTATATTGTATTCATTATTCTCATCATTTATATTATTTCCATTATCATCACTATTCATATAGTCTATCTCTTCATCTTCATAATAATTAGTAAAATTTATATTATCCGGTGATGATAGAGGAGCACTTAAATTTGCAGGTTCATCCTCAAGAAATTCTACAGTGCGAGCTAGAATTATTTTGTTATTTTTAATATCATATATTTTGTAAGCGGTATGGTTTATTTCATCGTATCCGAGAAAGATACCAGGGAGAGTTGTATTGCAAAACTTCTTCCTAAATTATTTTGGAACGTAAAAATATACACGACAACCAAAGACTCTAAATTTATTATAGTCAACTTTACTTTTAAATAAGATTTCATATGGTACTTTGTTATTGTTGCCTTTATGTGGCAATCTGTTGTGTATATAATTTGCTGTGGATACAGCATCTTCCCAAAATTTATGGTTTAACTTTGCATCATTAAGCATGGCATCACCATTAGATATTAATGTCCCATGAAGTCTTTCCACCCTACCATTTTGTTGTGGATTATGAGCAATAGTATGCTCATGTATTATTCCTGTTCTTTCGTAGAATTCGTTGAAATTATTGTTAAAGAATTCTGTACCGTTATCAGTTTTAATATATTTAATATTACAATTATCAAATAAGTTTTTGATTTGATTGTACCATATAATAAAGGTTTTAAATGTATCACTTTTTCTCTTTATGAAGAGGACCCAACTATATCTTGAATAATCGTCAAGAATAGATAAAAAATATTTATTCCCGTAAATAGAATAATCGGGAACGAACACTAAGTCCATATGAATAAGTTCAAATGGTTTTGTCATATGGTTGGTGGATGGTTTATAGGGGAGGTTTTTTAATTTTGAACAAGAACAAATTTTGCATTTGTGTTTTATATATATTTTATTTAATCTATCTTTAATAGAGTCAATATTAAAATGACCCATTCTTCTATGCCATAAATCCATATTAGAATCGTTTATAGCATTTTGTATATTATAACATACAACATTATTTGAATTATTATTTATATTATTTTTTCTAGTTAGTATTTTGTAAACTTTTGAATTGTTAGCGTATGATGTATAAATTCGTTTTCCATTATCATTATATAAGATGGCACAGTTTTTATTATCATACTTATTTTTACAAAATACAGTTTTATAATTATCTTTACTTAAATGATCTATAGAAATTAGACTTCTTTTAAAGGATGGCACATATATAACATCATTCAAAATAATTTTATGATTGTTAATTAAACCAATATAATTACCAATACTTTTGGATTTCACCATTCCTCCATTAGCAAAATATATATTTATATGAAAATCACGTGTATTCACTAAATTATTTTCATCATGGGTCATGTGGTATGACGCCCCAGAATCTAATGTCCATAAAGTAATGTTGTTGTTATTTTTATTAATTTTATTTTCTTTGTTATTATTACGTTTTTTATACTTGGCAGTATAATAACTTAAGCTCTGCCTAGTATATTGTTTTAATGAAAATTTTTGATATTGTTTTTATTTTTTGGGATTCTTGTTGTTACGCAGTTGGATTGACTTTCCTCCCTTTCATATAGTCCATATTTAAGGCATTACTGTATATATCTACATACCTTTCAGATTCTTCTTCTTGCTCATTAACTTCTACGTTATCTGCATGTTGTTGGTGTTTCATTTTCTTCTCTTTGTAGTGTCTTTTACCATATTTATCGTACACTACACCTCCATGAATTCTTCCATTCTTGAGGCACTCACGTGATATATGGCCAAATCCGCCACAATTGTGGCACTTTATATTTTTCCTATTTTTCTTGCTAAGATTTCTATTTTGTTTATATCTTTTGACACTTTCTATTGTTTTTGTTTCACTACTAAATGCTTTTGTTTTCTCTTGTTTAATTCTTAAGCTATTTAAGAACTTTATCTTTGGAATTGATGTTTTTAACATATCGCAACATTTATTCCAATCATTTTGAAAACCTAACATATTTGTTAATTGGGTAATGTCTGATGGAAGAGCATTATATAAATAGTTGAATTTTCTTTCATCACTGACTTTATCACCTATTTCTTCTAATTTATTAAATGTGACTTCCATGTTGGCTATGAATATTCCTATGTCTGAAGATTTATCATAGGTCATATTCTCTAATTTTTCATTTAGTTGTAATTTCATTTCTTCTTTACCTTTAGTAAAAGTCTTTTTCAATAACTCCCATATTTCATATGCGGAACTGTTTTTGAAGTCAATACTTAACTTTATTTCATTTTCTAAATTCATACTGATGTATCTTTTTGCTTTGCTGTCACCAACTATCATATTTTTCGTGACTGATTTATGATAGTATATCTCAGTTCCTCTAATTTTAATTCCCTTTGAAGATTCAAAATTTTCTGAGTTTTTCGAGATCTTTTTCATGTTGTTTTCGTAGATATATTGATCTAATTCATTGGCTGTTAATATTAGATCCATATCTGATGCCCAAAGAGGATAGGTTTCGACAGTGAGTTTTTTGTTGCTTAAAATATTAAATGATCTATCTTCCATTATTGAATAACTAGGATTTAATTAAAATAAATTTCGGAATCTTGAAATTTCAATTTACTTTTATTTTTTTTTATTGTTGGAATATAAATTATTATTGATGTTTATAAACTAACTAGAGCTAACTGAGACTCTTAATCTTTTAAATATATGTTATTTTGTTTAGTTTTTATTGTGTGATCACTTTATTTTATTTATTTATTATAGTTTTATTATTATTTTAATAACTATATATTTTTAGTAATATTTTTATTATAGGATTAATTATCATAATCCTTAAATGTATATACATTAATAAAATTTAACTATATTAGTTATAATTGTAAATATATGATGTACATCATTAATGCGCCTCATAATATTTTACATTATACAAAATAATGAAAAACATATTTAATTTAATAAATAAGTAAATCTTAATTATACAAGACTTAATTAAAATATTAAACTTTATTTTTAACAATATTTTTTCTTTCAAATAAAATATAAATTAAAATTTTGTATATACATAATCTTATTATTATATTATTAAATTTTAATTTTTTTCAGTTATTAATTTTTCCTTTTTTTAATTATCTTAATAATATAATAAGTATATTAATTATGATATAAAAATTTAAAAAATTTAAATTATAAAACAATTTTAATAATTTATAAAAATTAATTATAAACAAAAATTTCTTATTAAATACTTTGAAAAGTTTTTAAATAATCCTTAATTAATTTTCTTCATATTACATAAAATAAAATTAAATAATAAAGTATTTAGACAAATAAATAAAAGATTATAAATATAAACTGTATAATATTATATTAATTTGATTTTTACTATATCAAGAAATAATATTTTGAAAAAGTATATGAATATAATAAAATTCATTGATAATTTTATTAAAAAAAAAAAAAAAAAAAAAAAAAAAAAAAAGTATATGAATATAATAAAATTCATTGATAATTTTATTAAAAAAAAAAAAAAAAAAAAAAAAAAAAAAAAAGTTATTAATTAGTAATTGTTATATAATTAAGATATATAAAATTTAGCTAACAAAATTAATTAAAAAGAATTTTTTTTATTGAAAACTTTAATATATATATTTTAAATTAATTTATTAAATACGAAAATATTTATTTTAAAATTTATTGAATAAAAATTCTTAAATATATATAGGTTTTTAAAAAATATTTATTTAAAGTATTATACATTTGAACATTATTTCCACATGAAGTCTATAATATAATATATACCTTGAAAAATAAAAAATGTTATGTTAATTTGATCTTCTCCATACATTTATTGCAATTTCCTTTTCAATTTCTTTAAGAAATTTACTTAATACTAATACATTTTTTCTTCTTAACCTTTTAATGATCATTTCCCTTTTTTTTTTTTTTTTTTTTTTTTTTTTTTTTTGATTTATTAATTTTTATTTAGAAAATACAATTATTTTCTTGAGTATAAATGTTAAGAGACTAAATTCTTTTATTAAATAAAATGAAGATTGTTTTGTTTTATGATTTTCTTATAAAATTTTTAAATCATTTTTAATATGATTTAATTATTTTTTTTTAATTATTATACTCTAACAAAGAAATAAAATATTATTATTAAACATCAGGTTAGAATATTGAAATAAATATCATATAAATCATATTAAATAATTTTTATATAATCTATAAATAATTATTATAACGACATAATGACTATGTTTTTTAAATTTTTGGGAATACATATATTTATTATAAAAATTAAATTATATTTCAATATATAGTATATATATGTATTAATATATTAAATATTTTTTTAAAATATAAAACATAAGAATAAAAAGGATATGAAATTCTTTGAAATAAAAATAGTAATAATATTTGAAAATACAATAGAAAAAAAATAATTTTATTTTTTCACAAGTGCAATTTTAAATTCATTTGATAATTTTAAGGCTTGCTTGGTAATACCAATTGCCAAACAAACCTTAAAATTGATTTTAGGATTCGTATCAATAAATACTACAAAAAAAAAAAAAAATTACTTGAGATAATAAATAAATAAAAACATCATTTTCATTAATATTATATCATTTTTAATATTTATATTCTACACATTAAAGAAAAGAAGAAAGAAAAAAAAAAGCGTGTATAAAAATAATATAGAATATTTATATATATATTATACTAAATATTTCTAAAATAATTAAAAGATAAAATTTTATTAATTAAAAAATGGCATATTATATATTTTTATATATAATTATTTTATCTCATATTTTTGTATTTTTTTTTTTTTTTTTTTATTTATTATTTATGTTTTTTAATTTTTATTGAATTAAAATAAATTATTATTTTTATCTTTTAATTTTTATTGATAGAGAGTAAATAATTATTATTAGTTTTTAAATTAATTAATAAGTTTTTAAATAAATAAATAATAGTAATAATTAATAATAATAATAATAATAATTAATAGTTAATAGTTAATAATAAAAATAAATGACAATACTTTATATATAATATTGTCAAAACTAGGGTTATTTATATTTAAAATTATTGAAATAAATTAAATTTTCATAACGAAATGAATGACTATGCAATAAAAAATGATGATGAATATTAAAATATAATTAATAAACAAAAAATTAAACTAATCTAATTAATATGTATATAAAAGAAAATTGAAAGAAAAAAAAATGAAAAATGAAAAAAAAAAAAAAATAATTATAATTCTAATGGATAAATAAAATTTAAAAAATAGCTCAAAATTCCAAAATATTTATTATATAAAAATATAAATTGTATATAAATAATAAAATTAATCTATTATAATAATTATAATTAATATTATATTTAATGCCAAATTCTTCCATAACTACAATTAATTTTTATAATAAGTTTTATAATAATTTAAACTTTATTTGATAAAAAAATATACATTTTAAAAAAAAAAAAAAAAAGCTTAAAATTAGTAATTTATTAAAAGTAAAATTTAAATATAAAAGTTAAATATGTTTAATTGTATTTTTTCTTTTTTTATAATTATAAATTTATAAGTTTTTCAATAATAATATAATAAATTCAAATAAAATTTTAATAGTATTGTATATTCAATAAAAAAAGATGAATTTCATATATTTAAAGTTCATTAATAAATATAATTCTCGTTTTGTCTTTATGAATATAAAAATCAAAAAATAAGATAAGAAATATTAGAGATTATTTTTCAATAATATTTAATATTTCTTTTTTTTACATATATTATATATATATAATTATAATTATTACTAACTTTAAATATATAAATTTCTAATAATTATAATTATATAAATATTATCGAAACTATTATTGTTATTATTTTTACTTTTACAATAATATATTTTTCAAAAAAATTTTTATATCCTATATGTTATTAATAGTTTTCATAAATATATTTTTTTATATTTGGTGTTTTGAGCAAAATCTATTTAAAACCTTTAATTTAAGTAATGATTCTAGATTATTTTGTAATTGTGAAATAATGTTAATTGATGAAATGAAGAACGTAACTTAAATTTATTGTATATAAAGAAATTTAATGAGAAATATTTTATTATATAAACCTTTTTTTTTATTTTTCATATAACAATAAAATATTTTATAAAAAAAATAAAAAAAAATTAAAAAAAAAAAAATAAAAAAAAAAAAAAAAAAAAAAAAAAAAAAAGAAAAAGAGAGAGAGAGAGAGAAGAAGAAGAAGAGAACTATCAATATTAAAATAAAACGAAACTGAAAATAAAAATATATATATATAGTAATAATTATTATTTATACGAAAAATAAACATCAATTATCTATTAATATAAAAATAATATGAGCTTCGTTCTTGATAATAATAAAAATATTATTGATACCAACCAAAACAAGTTAGATATAGAAAAAGGGAAGTCTAATTTGACTTTAAATCATTCAAATATTCATAGTCAAGGTTCATTAAATGATAATAAAAATAATATGATTTACGTAAAAAATTATGAAGACAACTTTGGAAATAATGATTCTAATAATACATTTAATAAGAAAGTTGGAAAAGATGAATTAAATGGTACTTTATTTAATAATATAATGAAAAAGAAACTAAGTATCTCAAGTAATAAAAAAGAAAATACCCCAATAAATAACGATTCTTATAATAAAAGTAATAATTTAAATAGTGATATATACAAAAATGAAAATAATAAATTAACGTTAGAATCAATAAAAAAAGATAATGAAGGTTCAAATAATCAAATAAATTTAGATAGAAAAACAAATAGTCATGAAGAGATGAATATAAAAAAGAGTAATAAAAATCAGTTAATGATAGATTCTAAAAAAGGAACTTCAAAATCTAGTAGGTGCTTGTCACCGCCCCCAGAAGGGAAAAAATATAAAATCTTTGATACTAATCCATATAAAATAAGTAATAGACATATATATAATTTCTCAACTTTTAATGAACTTCAGGTAAAGATTTTTGATTTCTTATATGATATATCAAAAAACTTAGTAAAATATAATAAAGATTTTGCTTTAATACAAAAATATAAACATTATGTTGTAAATAAAGATTGGGCAGCTGTGAAAATATCTGAATTTAATTTAGTTATACTAATGAAATTATTACAATATCCAAATATTCTTATTGAGAATGCTGAAATGATATCATTAATAAAGTGGATATGTTTAAAAAATATTAGTAATTATTTTGAAAAAATACAAAGAAAAAGTTCTGAAGCACTAACAGAACAAGCGTTAATAGAAGATTCAATATTTTATAATTATTTAAATGTAAATGCTAGGACAAAATGTATAGTCAATCTTATAAAATATAGTAGAAGTCAAAACAGAGTTAAACGAAACTATGAGCATTTGTACTATTTAACAAGTATAAAGTATACGAATAATATAGTTGTCAAGGAATATCGTATATTCATAAGTATATTAGTCAATGCTTTACAGTACGCTATTTCTCATAAAAAGAATGATATTAAAAAAATTTTAGAAAAAGATAAAAAATTAACTCAAGCAATAAAATTTTATGATGCTGTCAGTGATAATGAAATAGAAACAGTAAAAAGTTTATTTAAGGATGTTACTCATTTTGATATAATGAATAGTGAAGGCCTAAATCCTATATTATTAGCTATAAAAAAAGGATATACCCCTATTGCAAAATTATTAATAGCCACGAAAGATTATGATATAAATGATAAAGATAAAAATGGTTCATCACCCTTAATACAATCAGTATTACAAGAAAACACAGAAATGATTGATCTTTTATTAGAACATTCAGATATCAGAGTTAATTTAAAAGATAAAAATGGAAATAGTGCCTTTTTCTATGCTGTTAAATCTTATAACAAAGATTTAATAGAAAAATTTTTAAAATATCCGAGTGTTAATATTAATACAAAAAATAACAATAAACTAACACCATGTATTCTTACAGTTAGTTTTGTAGATAAATATTTTAATATTTCTAAATTTTTCATAACTAATGAAAAAGTAGATATAAATGCATATGATCGTTATGGAAATTGTGCACTTATTATTGCAATGATTAAAGGAAAAGTAAAAATTGTTGATTTATTATTAGAGCAAGAAAGACTACAAATAAATAATAAAAATAAAAATGGTAAAACTGTTTTAAGACAAATCATTGAAGATAACAATCCTTATTTTACAAAAAAATTATTACAACGGAAAGATATTGATATAAATATTCCTGGACCAGATGGAAGACCTGTGATTTTTACGTCAATTCAATATAAAGGTTTTGAAATTTTAAAATTACTTTTAACCCAAAAAGATATAGATGTTAACTATCAGGATCCTGATGGATTTTCTCCATTAATGGTAGCAATTCAATGTCAAAATATGAATATTATTACGACATTATTAAAATTAAAGGAATTGAAAATTAATCTTCAAAATAATAGAGGCCGGACTGCATTAAGGATTGCAATAGATATAAGAAACTACAAAATCATAAAAAAATTACTTCAAGTTAAAGATATCAATGTTGAAATACCAGATATGTATGGTATCAAAATCAGTGATGTTATAAATAAAAAAGATTATCATAATACCAATATAAAAAAGCTTATATATAATAAATTAAAATCTTCATAATAATATTAATAATAATAAATTAATGTACTTACATTTGTATTATGTTTATTGCATTAAAACAATAAATACAATATTATCTTTTAGCCAAAATAATTGGCATCATAATTATATTATCATCAATAATTTTTAAATAATTTAAACTAGTAAAAAAAAAAAAAAAAAAAAAAAAAAAAAAAAAAAAAAAAAAAATAAAAATAAAAATAAAAATAAAATAAAATAAAAAAATCATATATATATTATATATATATTAATAATTCATCATTTTATTTTTTTTATTAGGAGAAAAAATACCATAGTTTATTTTATTAATTTATTAAAATCTTTTTTTTATTTTATGTTTTGTTTAAATATATATACATTCATCATCTAATCTTTTTTTTTTTTATTTTATTTTATTTTAATGATTTAGCTTATTTTATTTAACATATAATTAATTCTTTATAAATATATATAATTTATTAATTTATTTAATTATTAATTTATTTTTTTTTTTTTTTTTTTTTTTTTTTTTTTTTTTTTTTGTTATTTATGTAATTTTTGTATATTAAATTTTAATATAAATTAGAATATATTATTTTATAGAAAAAAGAAAAAAAATTAAAACAAAAATGATACTATAAAAATTAAATAATAATAATAATAATAATAATAATAATAATAATAATAATAATAATAATAATAATAATAATAAATATTAAAACACCAAAACAACGAAAATTAATAAATATTAATAAAAAAATAAAAATATAAAAACAAATTAAATATATATATAATCTTATGTTATTAAAATTTAGTAAAATAAAAAAAAATAATTAATCCTTTGGAGATGGTACAATTTGATATAAAAGATGTATTAAACCTCTTGATTCATTTAAAAATTGATTGTATTTATCCCCAAATTCCTTCTATAATACATTTATGCATTATATTCAGTAAAAGTAAATATATATATATAAAAAAAAAAAAAAAAAAAAAAAGCATATAAACGTTAATAATAATAATAATAATAATAATAATAATAATAATAATAATAATAATAATAATAATAATAATAATAATAATAATAATAATAATAATAATAATAATAATAATAATAATAATAATAATAATAATAATAAATAAAGAGAAAAATAATAATAATAATAATAATAAAGTTTTTAATGAAAGTTTTTATTATTATAATTTTTACCTCAATATTATTTACCACTATATTAATATTATCAATTTTTTGATACAATTTTTTATATTCAGTTTTTTTATCATCAATAGATGAAGAATTTGAAACAAATTTTCCATTTTTGATATCTGTATACAATTTATTTCTTTTTTGAAGAATTAATTTTGCATTTATTATCTTATAGATTAAAAAATAAAATAAAATTTCATTTAGTATCTCAATTTTTAAAAATATATTTTATAAAAATAAAGTATATATATATTTTATTTTAATACGTTATTTTTTTCGTTATATTTTTTTTCATATTCTTGTAATAAATTAGACTGTCGTTTTTCTAAAAATTCGCAAGTATCTTTTATAGAAGAAGATTGTTCATCTAATTGATGATGAGTATTATTGAGTGTTGAAATTTCTTTATCACATTCTCTTAAATCACTTGATATAATTTTTATTCTTTTCTGAAGTTCAATAATGGTTTTATTATATTGGGTTTGTGCATTCGTCATTGTGGTTGGTTTTGAACAACCTCTATTTAATTATAGATATATTTATATTAGTAATAATTTATAAAATAATATACTCATATTTAAAACTAAATATTAATAATTTTTTTTTTTCAATTTTTACTTATTTTTATATTTTTTTAAAATATATTTAAATTAATTAATTAATATTGATTTTAAAATATAAACTTTAATAAATATATTACTTCATTTGAATATATTCTCTTCTATATAATGCTTTTTCCATTTCAAGTATCATCTTCTCTTGTAATCTTAATAATCCTTTTAACCTCAATTTCATACGATGTATTTCAATTTTCATATCTCTTATTTCAACTGAACCTACATTTGGATCTAATGCGGCTTGAGTTTCTTTTGTTAATTGGATTTTTTTTTCCCATAGCATCATCTGGCGTCTAAATTTATAAATATTTATTTATTTAATTAAGATTCATTATTAATTTTATATCTTATATTAATTATTGATTAAATACTCAGTTTCAACCAAATCTTTTAATGTTTTTTCTTTTTCTTTTTTTAATGAATCAAGTTTTTCTTCTAATCTAAGTAAATTTATTGATGATTCCTAAATTACATTAATAATTATTTATTTAATATATTATTTTAAAATTAATTATATACCGAATAAAAAAATAATAATTGTTTTTTTTATTATTTTATTTTATTTTATTTTATTTTATTTTATTTTATTTTATTTTATTTTATTTTATTTTATTTTATTTTATTTTATTTTATTTTATTTTATTTTATTTTATTTTATTTTTGGGAATATATACTTTTAATTTAGCCTTAAATTCATTTTCTAAATCTAAATTATTTTCGACTAATTTTGATTGAACATCAACATTCTTTGATATTAATGTATTAATTTTAACCATGTCATGTCGAAGTTGATTTATATTTCTCTCATGTTCTTTAATTTCTTTTTCTTCACTATCAATTTTAGCTATAATTAAAAAAAAATATTTTTAATATTTAATCTATATATAAAAAACACAACTACTAAGAACTACTATAAATATAATTTAGATATTTTTTACAATTTATAATTAATCTTTTTCTATCTAAAATAGATGAACGCATTTTTAAGTCTTGTATTTCTTCAGACATTTCAGAATTTTTTTTTGATAATTTAATTAAATCAGTTTGAGATCGAATCCATACTTGTTGCATTTCATAATATTCCTTTTCCTTTTGAGATACCGCTTTAATTAAATTGTTGATGGTCGCCTCAAGTGGACCTTGATATTCTTCCTATAAATGATATATATATTGAATATTTTTATATTTTAGAATATATATAATATATTTTTATAAATTTTATATATGAATTAATATAATATTATAACTTTATTGGTAAATATTTAATAATAATATTATACACACATACATCATTAACATTTTTCAATTCATCGAATTTTTTATTCAATCCGTCAATTTCAGATTGTTTTTTCTCAATTATAGTATTTTGTCTTTTAATTTCTAATTCATATTTATCTATCATTTTTTTTTTAATTTCCATTTCACCATCAATCTCTTTACTCTTTTCTCTTAAGGTATCCAACTGACTTCCAAGTTGTAATGACTGTAATTCTAATTTCGCTATTTCATTTTCTGTTTTTGCAATAATATCTTCCTATATTTTTGATATATAATGTAATTGTAATAATAAATGATATGTTAATATTATTATATTTAATAATAATAAAATTAAAACTATTAATTTATATTTTTTAGCTATTTTTACGCTTGTTACCTTTTCATTAATTTTAATTCGTAATTTACTTCTATCACGATTTGCACCTTGTGCCCCCTTTTTTAAATATATTTGATCTTGTAATAAGCTCATTATCTCTTCATCAATTTTGTTTGTAGAAAATTTCATTTGAACAAGCTGCTTTTGAAGATTCATATCTTCAATTTCTAATAGTTTTTGATCCTTTAATTATTAATTTTACAAAAAAATTTTTTTAATTATTTTTTAATTCATTTTTTTTTAAATAATATTATTCTTCTTGAATTATTTTTTCATCATTTTTTAATATTTACTTGAATAGTTTTTTCTAATTCCATCTCAGTATTACTTAAACTTTTAGAATATAATAAAAATGTTTCTTTATTTTTATCAATGTTTTCTCTTATATTGGACAATTGTTTTTTAGTAAATGCAATTTCAGATTCTAATCTATTTGCTAAACCCATAAGTGATTCATTTTTTTCTTGAACTTGACTTAATGAAATTTTAAATCCATTTATAATACCTTCTTTAGTTAATATATCACTCTTTAAATTTCTTTTAATTTTTTTCATTAATTAGTAAATATGTTAATCATTAATTATTAACAATTAAAAATATTTATATTGAATTATGAAAAATAAAAAAAAAAAAATTATTATTTATTTTTATTACTTAATTTCTTCATTTAATTTTTTTATTAATTCTTCACGTTTTTGAAGTGCATATACACTACTATTCCATTGATTTAGTAATTGTCTTTTTTCAAATGTCATAGCCTATTTCCAATAAATTATAAATATATATGTTGAAATTAATATTAAATAAATTAAATTTTTCTATTTAATTTTTCATAATTATTATTGAAATTAAAATATATTATAATATAATATTTATTAATATTGAAAAAATAACCTCCATTTCCATTTCAGCTTCGTGTAATGTTTCTTGAGCAGCTTTTGATTCTTTAGATTGTGCAAGATATTGTGAATCGTATAACGCAAGTTTCTCTTTTAATTGTTGTAATTGGGTTGTTAATTTATCAATGTAAAAATCCTATATTTATTTCAATATAATAAATTAAATATTAATAATAATAATTATTACTATAATTTTTATTACTATTATTATAATTATTATTATTTGATAAAATTACTTGTCTTTTCTTTTCAATTTCTTGTTTAGTAATATCTTCTTCAGTTTTTAAAGTTGTTCTTTTGACAACACTAATTTGAGACTTTAATTCTTCATGATATAAATCAACCTGCTTTATTGTTTGATTGATTTTTTCAAGTTCATTTTTATGTAAAACAACTATTACAAAAAAGCAATATTAATATAAGTTAGTTATTAACACTATCTTACTGTTTCAAAAAATTGATAATATTTAATCTTATTAAAAATATTTTAATTTTATTTATATAATTTTTATTTAAAAGAATAAAAAAAAGAATACCGGCATCTGAAAACTTCTTCATTTTTTCATTTTCTTCATTGTATTTATTATTTATATCATTTAATAACTTCTCAGCATCATCTCTATATTGCTTTATCGCTTTTTCATTATCTTTAATAGTTTCTAAAGAAACCTGCGCTTCAGCTAATTGCTGCTGAATATTATATAGTTCAACACCCACATCTTCTCTTTGTTGCATTTTTTTCTTTAAAATTTCTTTCTATAAATATTTAAAATTATAAAAACATATATTAACAACTTAATTTTTTAAATTTCAATAATTGTAAATAACAGTATTTAATATTAATAGCAAATATATCAATATATTCATTAATGATTATATTAATAAATAATTACTTTTTCTAATAAGTCTAAATTTAATTTTTGATTGCGACTTGTTAATTGTTTAAAAAGTAATTCTTGGACTGGTTTCATTAATTCCTAATTTACAAATTGTATATATTATTAATTTTAAATTTATCTTCTTTTATTTTTTGAAATATAACTTATATAATTAATTTTATTACATGTTCTGGATCAATTAATGCATTATTTTCTTCTTCCTGTTCTTTTAATATTCTTTCATTTTCTTCTTGTTCAAATTTTAGTCTTTCAGCATCTATATCACTTGCTTTATGTATTTCCCCAGTTTCAAAATGACCCTCATTTATTTGATCTTGAATAAATTGTAACATTGCAGTATTATCCAAACCATTTTTTGTAAACATCATATTTTTTATTTCATCAGTTAAAACCATATTTTCATTTGAATTAATGTTAATTCTTGAAGACAAATTACTATCTTCTACTTGAAACCTTTTTTCTATATCATCAGCATCTTCAATTTTATAATCCGAAATTGCAACATCATTTTCCTGTTCATTTAATGTGTTACTTATATTAAGAGCTTTCTTTTTTTTATCCAGCTCACTTTTTAATTGATTAATATCATCATCGCTATCAGTATTGAAATTGATATTATCCTCATTATTGATGCCATCCATATTTTTTAATTTTAAAATTTATATAATTTGTATAAATATTTTATGTTACAACTGTTTTATTAAGTTAGCTATATTAATATTATTAAATAATAAAATTTTCATCAATAATAAAATATTATTACTAATAATATTAAAATTGTTAAAAACCGAGGAAAAAAAAAAAAAAAAAAAAAAAAAAAAAAGTTAAAATTTTATATCATTTACTCCAATAATTTTTTTAAAAAAAAAAAAAAAAATAAACGTATTTGAAAAACTTTATACTTTTTAATATATAATATGTGAAATTAAAGTTTTATAAAATAATTTAGATAATTATATATAAAAAAATCTTCGAAAAAAAAATAAAATCAAATATAATATAAATTAAACTTTTTAATTATTTTTATATATTATTTTTATATATTATTAAACATTATATAAATTATTTATTATATAAAATAATAGTTTAAAATATTATATCAATTTATTTTTCATTATTATTTATTATTTATTATTTATTATTTATTATTTATTATTTATTATTTATTATTTATTATTTATTATTTATTATTTAATATTTATTATTTATTATTTATTATTTATTATTTATTATTTATTATTTATTATTTATTATTTATTATTTATTATTCATTATTCATTTTTTAATTTTTATTATTTATTATTATTTATTATTATTTATTATTATTTATTACTATTTATTATTATTTATTATTTATACTTTTAATTTTAAAGTCTACGTAGATGCAAGCCTATATGATGACTCTTAAACAAGTTGATTTGATACTAATTTTGTAATGCTAATGAATTCAAGGTTTTTTTTAATTTGAATTGTTACTCCAAATTTAATTAAACCGTAGCCATCAATTGCTATGGAATAAATAAATGTGTTTGTCAATTTTTTGATATAAAAAGTTTTTAATAATTAAATATAATATGAAAATTAATTTAGATAACAAAGCTACGATTTATAATTGTGAAAAGAAACAATAAATCCTAAATAAAAACACATATATTAATATATCATTAAATTAGTGAATTAGTTAGAGAAAACAAAATTAAAACAAATTATTGAATCAAAACATTATTTAGCCAACGATTTTTTTAAGTAATTCTACTTTAGTGAGTAAATATAGAAATTATATTCTTCCAGTTTTTGTAATTAAAAAAATTTTTTCTTAAAGAATATTAAAATTTAGTGGGAGAAAAGTTAAATAATATTTGAATATTATTCTTGTAATAACATATATAAATTTAAATATATTATTCATTGGGGAGTGTGCATTTAGAAAATTTTTATTACATAAATTTGTATTTTGTTGTATGGCTTAAATATTTTTAATTTTAAGCCACTTAATTTTATTAAAATTTTAATGAAGGGGGTGTGTCATTTCGAAAATTTTTATTACATAAATTTGTATTTTGTTGTAGTGCATTTCGGAAAACATGGCGTATTATAATGTAATAAATAAATAAATGAATAAATATATTATAAATAAATAAATAAATTTTTAAATAATAATAAAAATAATTAAGACAAACGTTTATTATGACTAAAAAAATTTTTTTTAGAAAATTAAATAAAAATATATATATATATATATATAATTACTACATATATATAATAATTATTATATTTTTTTTATTTTATTTTAAATATTATTAATTATTATTAATACATTAATATCTTGTTTATATTATCAACAGAAAATACAGATTGAATAAAATAAAATAAAATGAAATAAAATAAAATAAAATAAATAGTAGAAACATAAATATAAGTACAGATTGAATAAAATAAAATAAAATAAAATAAAATAAAATAAAATAAAATAAAATAAAATAAAATAAAAAGTAGAATATTAAATAAGAAAGTACAGATTGAATAAAATAAAATAAAATAAAATAAAATAAAATAAAATAAAATAAAAAGTAGAATATTAAATAAGAAAGTACAGATTGAATAAAATAAAATAAAATAAAATAAAATAAAATAAAATAAAATAAAATAAAAAGTAGAATATTAAATAAGAAAGTACAGATTGAATAAAATAAAATAAAATAAAATAAAATAAAATAAAATAAAATAAAATAAAATAAAATAAAATAAAAAGTAGAATATTAAATAAGAAAGTACAGATTGAATAAAATAAAATAAAATAAAATAAAATAAAATAAAATAAAAAGTAGAATATTAAATAAGAAAGTACAGATTGAATAAAATAAAATAAAATAAAATAAAATAAAATAAAATAAAATAAAATAAAAAGTAGAATATTAAATAAGAAAGTACAGATTGAATAAAATAAAATAAAATAAAATAAAATAAAATAAAATAAAATAAAAAGTAGAATATTAAATAAGAAAGTACAGATTGAATAAAATAAAATAAAATAAAATAAAATAAAATAAAATAAAATAAAAAGTAGAATATTAAATAAGAAAGTACAGATTGAATAAAATAAAATAAAATAAAATAAAATAAAATAAAATAAAATAAAAAGTAGAATATTAAATAAGAAAGTACAGATTGAATAAAATAAAATAAAATAAAATAAAATAAAATAAAATAAAATAAAATAAAAAGTAGAATATTAAATAAGAAAGTACAGATTGAATAAAATAAAATAAAATAAAATAAAATAAAATAAAATAAAAAGTAGAATATTAAATAAGAAAGTAAAGATTGAATAAAATAAAATAAAATAAAATAAAATAAAAAGTAGAATATTAAATAAGAAAGTACAGATTGAATAAAATAAAATAAAATAAAATAAAATAAAATAAAATAAAATAAAATAAAATAAAATAAAATAAAATAAAATAAAAAGTAGAATATTAAATAAGAAAGTACAGATTGAATAAAATAAAATAAAATAAAATAAAATAAAATAAAATAAAATAAAATAAAAAGTAGAATATTAAATAAGAAAGTACAGATTGAATAAAATAAAATAAAATAAAATAAAATAAAATAAAATAAAATAAAAAGTAGAATATTAAATAAGAAAGTAAAGATTGAATAAAATAAAATAAAATAAAATAAAATAAAAAGTAGAATATTAAATAAGAAAGTACAGATTGAATAAAATAAAATAAAATAAAATAAAATAAAATAAAATAAAATAAAATAAAATAAAAAGTAGAATATTAAATAAGAAAGTACAGATTGAATAAAATAAAATAAAATAAAATAAAATAAAATAAAATAAAAAGTAGAATATTAAATAAGAAAGTACAGATTGAATAAAATAAAATAAAATAAAATAAAATAAAATAAAATAAAAAGTAGAATATTAAATAAGAAAGTACAGATTGAATAAAATAAAATAAAATAAAATAAAATAAAATAAAATAAAATAAAATAAAATAAAATAAAATAAAATAAAATAAAATAAAATAAAATAAAATAAAAAGTAGAATATTAAATAAGAAAGTACAGATTGAATAAAATAAAATAAAATAAAATAAAATAAAATAAAATAAAATAAAATAAAAAGTAGAATATTAAATAAGAAAGTAAAGATTGAATAAAATAAAATAAAATAAAATAAAATAAAAAGTAGAATATTAAATAAGAAAGTACAGATTGAATAAAATAAAATAAAATAAAATAAAATAAAATAAAATAAAAAGTAGAATATTAAATAAGAAAGTACAGATTGAATAAAATAAAATAAAATAAAATAAAATAAAATAAAATAAAATAAAATAAAAAGTAGAATATTAAATAAGAAAGTACAGATTGAATAAAATAAAATAAAATAAAATAAAATAAAATAAAAAGTAGAATATTAAATAAGAAAGTACAGATTGAATAAAATAAAATAAAATAAAATAAAATAAAAAGTAGAATATTAAATAAGAAAGTACAGATTGAATAAAATAAAATAAAATAAAATAAAATAAAATAAAATAAAATAAAAAGTAGAATATTAAATAAGAAAGTACAGATTGAATAAAATAAAATAAAATAAAATAAAATAAAATAATATAAAATAAAATAAAATAAAATAAAAAGTAGAATATTAAATAAGAAAGTACAGATTGAATAAAATAAAATAAAATAAAATAAAATAAAATAAAATAAAATAAAATAAAATAAAATAAAATAAAATAAAATAAAAAGTAGAATATTAAATAAGAAAGTACAGATTGAATAAAATAAAATAAAATAAAATAAAATAAAATAAAATAAAATAAAATAAAAAGTAGAATATTAAATAAGAAAGTTCAGATTGAATAAAATAAAATAAAATAAAATAAAATAAAATAAAATAAAAAGTAGAATATTAAATAAGAAAGTAAAGATTGAATAAAATAAAATAAAATAAAATAAAATAAAATAAAAAGTAGAATATTAAATAAGAAAGTACAGATTGAATAAAATAAAATAAAATAAAATATAATAATTATTTTATATATATAGGAATCTTATATATTTTAATTTTTTTTCATTTACTTTTCTAAAAAAAAAAAATTTAGTTATAATAACGTTTGTCTTTTAATTATTATATTTTATTATAGTAAATAAAAAAATTTAAATGAAAAGTAAATAATTTTAATTATTTATAATTCATATTTTCATAAACGATATATATATATATATTAATTTAAATGATATAAGAATTAAAAATTAAAACAATAAGAGTTGAATAATTGATCCTATTAAAATAATTAATTATTTGCATAGTAATATTTATAATGTTTGATCAATATGAATCAATTATTATTAAAATATAATAATAACAATTATAATTTTAATAAAATAATAAAAGTCTTTTATTGAATTTAATATTTTTAATAACATAATTAATTTTGAAAAGTATATTGATATTAATAAAATTTATAATAATATAATATTGATATTGATATTAATAAAATTTATAATTATATAATATTGATATTAATATTAATAAAATTTTAACTAGTATCAAATAAATCGGTTTTAGTTATAAATTACTTTATAAAAATAACTAAAAGATAATTTCTATTAAGATTATTAAATAAAAACAATAGGTAAATAAATTTGTATTTTTCTAGCATTTTTTTAAATTAAGATTATTTAATTATTATTTAAACGATTATAAATATAAATTTAAAATAAATAAATTTTTATTTTTCTAGCATTTTTTTAAATTAAGATTATTTAATTATTATTTAAACGATTATAAATATAAATTTAAAATAAATAAATTTGTATTTTTCTAGCATTTTTTTAAATTAAGATTATTTAATTATTATTTAAACGATTATAAATATAAATTTAAAATAAATAAATTTGTATTTTTCTAGCATTTTTTTAAATTAAGAATATTTATTTTAAATTAATATTTATATCGTTTAAATCAATTAAACATTCTTTCCATAATTTAATTGATTCATTTCTGTTGCATCCATTATAAAATAAATTTATTTCCTTACTTTTGTAATTTTCAATTAAAATTTTAATTTCATCAGTTGCACTAAATATTTTTTGCTTTTTTTTCCAAGTTCCTTTAGTTCTCCTTTGATAATCATTATAAGATAAGTTTTCTTCTTCTTTTAATATATATATTAATTTATAAAATAAAGGTTTATTTGGAAATATATTATTTAAGTTGCTATTATAAAATTCTGATGCATTGTTTGTTAAATGCTCTATATTTTCATAATAATTCCAATTATTAACATTATACTTAAGTAAATAATTTTTATTAAAATATTCTAAAAATTGTAGAAAATTATTATACTTTTTTTTTTTGACAAATTCTTTTTATTATAATATAAATATCAAATATATAGTTAGGGTTTATAAACGGTAAGTTCGAAATAGCTTTATAATAATTATATACATCATTATTATTCTTCACTTCATGATAACATAATATATTTTTTTGTTTTTCTAATGATCTTTTGTAATGCCAAACACAATATTTAATATTTATATTGGGAAAAACTTTTTTTGCGGCATTAGATATACCTTGTTCAAAATCACAATGAAAATTAATTGTAGTAATTAATGTATTACTCCTAAATTTATTTGCATTTTTTTTATTTCTTTAAATAATGTTTCATATGTAGATTGTTTTTTATTATTTAATATAGAAATGGAAGTAGTGTAAAACATATTAAATTCCCCAACATAAGTTCTTGTTATAAATAACTGATAACTAAATTTCGGTGCTGCATAAAATGTACCGTCCGCAAATATATTTTTATGATAATTCGAAAATAAATATGCTTGGAATGGTGATTGAAAGATTATTATATCAGTATTTTTAAATATCATAAAATTTTCATTTCTTTTCGTTTTATAATATTCTGATTCAATGGGAATATCATCAAAACTTTTTATGTTTGGTGGAAATTGTTTATTTATATTTCTTATTATTTGGGATCTAATTGTACTATATTCGGGACATATAAGTCCCATTTCTTGAGAAACGGCATTAAATATATGTTTAGGTTTTATATCCATAGGAATTGAATTTTTTTTAATTTCTTCCTTAATTTTATGCTTTGCTACTGATATAGACACATCAATTTCTTTTTCGAGATGGTTATGTAAACTTTCATATTTTAAAACCTCCTTTTTATCATTTAAAATAATTAAAGATTTACATTTATTTAAAGTCTTATATTCAGTGCATCTATAAATTTTTGATTTATCTTTCCTTTGAAATGAAAAATTAAATTTGTGTTTTTTATTAATAATAATTTGTTCATTTCCTCGATTTGTTTCACTTATTTCAATTTCTATATTGTCTTCCATTAATAATTAAAATTTTTCAATAAAATATTTTAATAAATATACTTTTAAATGCTTTGAAACTTTTTTTTTTTTTTTTTTAATATTTAAAATAATAAACCTTTTTTTAATTTATTATATAATTATTTAAATAATTATTTAATTATTAATTATTTATTATTTCTTTATTTACTGTTTTATTTATTTATTTTTATTTTTATTTTTTATTTTTTATTTTATTTTATTTTTTTTATTTTTTAATGCTTAAAAAAAAAGTTTTCTTATTTCTTATTTTTATTTTATTTTTTAAGCATTAAAAAATAGAATGTTTATTTATTTTTTATTTTATTTTTCAATGTTTAAAAAAAAAGTTTTCTTATTTCTTATTTTTATTTTATTTTTTAAGCATTAAAAAATAAAATGTTTATTTATTTATTATTTTATTTTTCAATGTTTAAAAAAAAGTTTTCTTATTTCTTATTTTTTTTATTTTTATTTTTATTATATTTTTTAAGCATCAAAAAATAAAATGTGTATTTATTTTTATTTTATTTTTCAATGTTAAATAGAAATACCTAACCTAATATTATTATTGAAGTGTTGTATTTCGCCAAAAGTTGAATTTCGTCCAGTTGAATTTCGCCAAATCCTTGGTGGCTTATAAAATTACGTCATAAAATATCACTACATTTATTATTCACGCCATATTCTAAATATATGGCTTTTTAAAAATTGTAGAAAAAGCCACAAAACTAAGATACAATTAGAAATACGCCCCACGTAAGATTACGTGTTTGAAATAATAATTAATTAATTAATTAAATAAAATTACAATTCTAAAAATTTTCAAACACGTAATCTTATGTGGGGCGTATTTCTAATTGTATCTTAGTTTTGTGGCTTTTTCTACAATTTTTAAAAAGCCATATATTTAGAATATGGCGTGAATAATAAATGTAGTGATATTTTATGACGTAATTTTATAAGCCACCAAGGATTTGGCGAAATTCAACTGGACGAAATTCAACTTTTGGCGAAATACAACACTTCAATAATAATATTAGGTTAGGTATTTCTATTTAACATTGAAAAATAAAATAAAAATAAATACACATTTTATTTTTTGATGCTTAAAAAATATAATAAAAATAAAAATAAAAAAAATAAGAAATAAGAAAACTTTTTTTTTTAAACATAAAAAATAAAATAAAAATAATAAGAAAACTTTTTTTTTTATATTTTAAAAAATAAAATAAAAATAAATAAAAATTTATTTTTTAAGCATTAAAAAATAAAAAAACAAAATAAAATAAAAAATAAAAAATAAAAAATAAAAATAAAAATAAAAATAAAAATAAATAAATAAAATAGTAAATAAAGAAATAATAAATAATTAAATAATTATTTAAATAATTATATAATTATTATATAATTAATTAAAAAAAGGTTTATTATTTTAAATATTAAAAAAAAAAAAAAAGTTTCAAAGCATTTAAAAATATATTTATTAAAATATTTTATTGAAAATTTTTAATAATCAATGGAAGACAATATAGAAATTGAAATAAGTGAAACAAATCGAGGAAATGAACAAATTATTATTAATAAAAAATACAAATTTAATTTTTCATTTCAAAGGAAAGATAAATCAAAAATTTATAGATGTACTGAATATAAGACTTTAAATAAATGTAAATCTTTAATTATTTTAAATGATAAAAAGGAGGTTTTAAAATATGAAAGTTTACATAACCATCTCGAAAAAGAAATTGATGTGTCTATATCAGTAGCAAAGCATAAAATTAAGGAAGAAATTAAAAAAAATTCAATTCCTATGAATATAAAACCTAAACATATATTTAATGCTGTTTCTCAAGAAATGGGACTTATATGTCCCGAATATAGTACAATTAGATCCCAAATAATAAGAAATATAAATAAACAATTTCCTCCAAACATAAAAAGTTTTGATGATATTCCCATTGAATCAAAATCTTATAAAACGAAAAGAAATGAAAATTTTATGATATTTAAAAATGACGCAAAAAAAAGTTTTTCCCAATATAAATATTAAATATTGTGTTTGGCATTACAAAAGATCATTAGAAAAACAAAAAAATATATTATGTTATCATGAAGTGAAGAATAATAATGATGTATATATTTATTATAAAGCTATTTCGAACTTACCGTTTATAAACCCTAACTATATATTTGATATTTATATTATAATAAAAAGAATTTGTCAAAAAAAAAAAAGTATAATGTTAATAATTGGAATTATTATGAAAATATAGAGCATTTTACAAACAATGCATCAGAATCTTATAATAGCTACTTAAATAATATATTTCCAAATAAACCTTTATTTTATAAATTAATATATATATTAAAAGAAGAAGAAAACTTATCTTATAATGATTACCAAAGGAGAACTAAAGGAACTTGGAAAAAAAAAGCAAAAAATATTTAGTGCATCTAATGAAATTAAAATTTTAATTGAAAATTACAAAAGTAAGGAAATAAATTTATTTTATAATGGATGCAACAGAAATGAATTAGTTAAATTATGAAAAGATTGTTTAATTGAATTAAACGATATAAATAATAATTTAAAATAAATAATCTTAATTTAAAAAAATGCTAGAAAAATACAAATTTATTTATTTTAAATTTATATTTATAATCGTTTAAATAATAATTAAATAATCTTAATTTAAAAAAATACTAGAAAAATAAAAATTTATTTATTTTAAATTTATATTTATAATCGTTTAAATAATAATTAAATAATCTTAATTTAAAAAAATGCTAGAAAAATACAAATTTATTTACCTATTGTTTTTATTTAATAATCTTAATAGAAATTATCTTTTAGTTATTTTTATAAAATAATTTATAACTAAAACCGATTTATTTGATACTAGTTAAAATTTTATTAATATCAATATCAATATCAATATTATATAATTAAAAATTTTATTAATATCAATATCAATATTATATTATTATAAATTTTATTAATATCAATATACTTTTCAAAATTAATTATGTTATTAAAAATATTAAATTCAATAAAAGATTTTTATTATTTTATTAAAATTCTAATTGTTATTATTATATTTTAATAATAATTGATTCATATTGATCAAACATTATAAATATTTTTATGCAAATAATTAATTATATTAATAGGATCAATTATTCAACTCTTATTGTTTTAATTTTTAATTCTTATATTATTTAAATTAATATATATATATATATCATTTATGAAAATATGAATTATAAATAATTAAAATTATTTATTTTTCATTTAAATTTTTTTATTTACTATAATAAAATATAATAATTAAAAGACAAACGTTATTATAACTAAATTTTTTTTTTTTAGAAAAATAAATGAAAAAAAATTAAAATATATGATTCCTATATATATAAAATAATTATTATATTTTTTTTATTTTATTTTATTTTATTTTATATTTATTTCACCTATATACTTTATTATTTAATATTTTTATATATGTTAAACTTATATATATTTATATGGTTTATATATTATCTTAATTTTTAAAAAAATAATATTTAGTTTAATAATAAATTTAAAATTAATCTATAAAAAATCTATTTTTTATTTATTTAACCACGCCAACACCAACCATATTCAGTAAGATAGTATTTACCAACTATATCATAAACACGAGCATCACGATTAACATAACCTCTCTATGAAAATCCACCTCTTGTGTTAATAGGTGTGTAATAACATCCATTTTTGGTACTTATATGTCTAGTAATCCATTTACATTTATCTGGATTATTATATTGTGTATCTCTAAGATATGCTCCAACAGGGATTTCTCTATAAAAAATACTAATTATAAACCTATATATATATTTATTTTTTTTTAATTATTCAATTATGTAATTACGTATGTCATTCTGTTGATAATATAAACAAGGTATTAATAATAATTAATAATATTTAAAATAAAATAAAAAAAATATAATAATTATTTTATATATGTAGTAATTATATATATATATATTTTTTTTTTATTTTTCTAAAAAAAATTTTTTTAGTCATAATAAACGTTTGTCTTTTAATTATTATATTTTATTATTTTATTATCATTTAATAATTTATTTATTCATTTATTTATTTATTACATTATAATACGCCATGCTTTCCGAAATGCATTACAACAAAATACAAATTAATGTAATAAAAATTTTCGAAATGACACACCCCCATTTATGCTAAGTATTCCAAATAAAATAAAATAAAATAAAATAAAAATTTTTATTACATAAATTTGTATTTTGTTGTAGTGCATTTCCGAAAACATGGCGTATTATAATGTAATAAATAAATAAATGAATAAATAAATTATAAATGAATAAATAAATTTTTAAATAATAATAAAAATAATTAAGACAACGTTTATTATGACTAAAAAAAATTTTTTTAGAAAATTAAATAAAAAAATATATATATATATATAATTACTACATATATAAAATAATTATTATATTTTTTTATTTTATTTTAAATATTATTAATTATTATTAATACATTAATACCTTGTTTATATTATCAACAGAATTACATACGTAATTATATAATTGAATAATTTAAAAAAAAATAAATATATAAATAGGTTTATAATTAGTATTTTTTATAATATTATATTAAAGTATTAATTTTATAAATTAAAATGTTTAAAAAATTATTAACTGCTTTATTAATTGTTACTGCATACATTACTTATGTTTGTGGTATAAAATTGGTTGGACCAGCTCTATATTCAGATATATCTCATCTATATTTCCTTAATTCTAGAGATTGCAAAAATACATATATATGTAAAGGTTATTGTATTTTAAATAATAGTAATCGTGGATTTTATGACTGTTTCCTCCGTAATTCAGTAGCTAATTATAGAGAAATCCCTGTTGGAGCATATCTTAGAGATGCACAATATAAAAATCCAGATAAATGTAAATGGATTACTAGACATATAAGTACCATAAATGGATGTTATTACACACCTATTAACACAAGAGGTGGATTTTCATGGAGAGGCTATGTTAATCGTGATGCTCGTGTTTATGATATAGTTGATAAATACTGTCTTACTGAATATGGTTGGTGTTGGCGTGGTTAAATAAATAAAAAATAGATTTTTTATAGATTAATTTTAAATTTATTATTAAACTAAATATTATTTTTTAAAAAATTAAGATAATATATAAACCATATAAATATATATAAGTTTAACTTATATAAAAATATTAAATAATAAAGTATATAGGTGAAATAAATATAAAATAAAATAAAATAAAATAAAAAAAAATATAATAATTATTTTATATATATAGGAATCATATATTTTAATTTTTTTTCATTTATTTTTCTAAAAAAAAAAAATTTAGTTATAATAACGTTTGTCTTTTAATTATTATATTTTATTATAGTAAATAAAAAAATTTAAATGAAAAATAAATAATTTTAATTATTTATAATTCATATTTTCATAAACGATATATATATATATATTAATTTAAATGATATAAGAATTAAAAATTAAAACAATAAAAGTTGAATAATTGATCCTATTAAAATAATTAATTATTTGCGTAGTAATATTTATAATGTTTGATCAATATGAATCAATTATTATTAAAATATAATAATAACAATTATAATTTTAATAAAATAATAAAAATCTTTTATTGAATTTAATATTTTTAATAACATAATTAATTTTGAAAAGTATATTGATATTAATAAAATTTATAATAATATAATATTGATATTGATATTAATAAAATTTATAATTATATAATTGTAACGAAATCTTCATGTTAAGGTTTTAGAGAATTAAATAAAAATAAAGTAAGAAACACAAATTTTATTTATTTATTTATTTATTTTATTTATTTATTTTATTAAATTTATTTGATTTTATTTTATGATTTTTTAAAAATTGATAGCAAAATTTACAACTATTTATACTTTTTTTCAAGGCATAAAAGTTGTTCTTGCCACTAAATTACATTTTATTTATTTTTTTTTTTTTTTTTATAAAAACTATTAAATTTAAATTGAATTTTATAATCAATTATATAAAATTTAATTATAACAATATAAATAAAATACATTTATAATATTAATAAAACATTTTTTTTTTTTTTTTTAAAAAAATATCTAAAATATTACTAATAAGAATTTATTTAATTGGCTATAAATTTTATTACAATCTGTTAAAATATTCAAATAAAAATAAAAATACTATTCTAATATAAAGGTTTTTAATAAAATAAAATATTTTTCAATATAAAATAAAACATTTCGATATAAAATTTTATAATAAAAGTTAAAATATAATATATAAATTTTTAATCATCAATATATAAAAATATTATTAATACAAATTTTCATTATTAATATAAAAATAAAAAAATAAGATTTATTATTAATATTGTTAATATAAGTTTTAAATATATAAAAATATTACTATTAATATAAGATTTAATATAAAAATATAAAGTTTAATATAATTTTTGATTTAATTTTTGATCTTTGGATTTAAAAATTTATTAAAGTACAAAAATAATAATGTACACATAATGTATTAGAAATATGTTAAAAAGTAAACAGGTTGAATTTAACGAGGAATCAGGTTGATATATCTATATAATATAACTATATAGATATAAGTAAATTACTAAAATAAAAGAGTTATAAAGTTAAATTTGTTAATTTAACACTTAATTAAAACTAATAATTGGTTTGATATAATAAAAATTCTTATTTATTAATAAAAATATATAGTTATATTATAATAGGTTAACTATAACCTTACAAAGGACAAAAAGATAAATTTGAATTTTCTTTTTATACTTTGTAGGTTTGAGAATATTGATAATAATAATATAAAGTTGATAATAATAATATTTAGTATAAGAATATGTTTAATATAAATAAATTATATTTTTTAATCTAATATATTAGCTAATATATATAATATAATATTAAATTTAAATATTTAATATAGTAATTAATAATTAATAATTAATTAAATCAATATAACATAAATTAATACATAAACATTAATTTATGAATCAAGGATGACATGACCAAATGATTCATGTTAATAAATATTTTATTTATTAATAATATTTAAGTTTAATATGATATCATTAGAATCAGTAGGCCTAAGCTGGTCCTAAGATGATCAAATAACTTATAATATTATAAAATAAATAAAATTTAAAGAATAATTAATGAATTATAAATTTTTATTAATTATTTTGTTTTTAATAATTTTAATTGAAATTAATTGAAATTGAAATTTAATTCAGTTGTAATTTCGACAACGCCCTTCCACAAAAATCGGATTCCAGACGATTTTGTGTAACGTTACATAAAGAAATTATTATATTTATAAAATTGTATATTTTAAAAATTTTTTTTTTTTTTTTTTTTTTTTTTTTTTTTTGAAGTAAAAAGGTCACATGAGTCCTTTAAAGAACACATTACAAGTGGCCATTTCATGGAAATTTCGAAATTGTCAAAATTTACTGAAATTAAAATTTTGTTATAAAATTAAATATCGAGAAATATAATGGTGTGAATTTTATTAAAAATTTCGTTGAAAAAATGTAAAATTGAAATTTTGAAATTGAAATTGAAATTTCATCTTAATTTTATGCATTAAATTGAAAATTTTTAAATATAGTGAAAATTTATAATTTAATGAATATAATAATGTAAAAATAAATAAAGTATTATTAAATTTCGATTTTTTAAAAATTTTTGAAATTTTGAAATGTAAAATTTTAAATTAACTAATTTAATTTTGAAATATTATTATTTAATATACTATTTATAGCTTAAGTATAATAATTTTTTTTTTTTTTTTTTTTTTTTTTTTTTTTTTTTTTTTTTTTTTTTTTTTTTTTTTTTTTTTTTTTTTTTTTTTTTTAATTATAAGAAAGAGAAGTGAATTTTCTATTATTCTTTAAATATTCTTGATATATTCTTTGATTCCTTGGATTATTTTCAACTTCATAAGAAGGCACCCAATTACTTGAACTTTTATATTTGTATCTAACTCTATATTCGTAGCAGTTTTTCTTGTAGTTTGTCCTAAATCCAGAAATTTCAATAATATCATTAATGGATTCATTGTGCGAACTTCTATTTAAAAACTTTTGCGGAGTTGGGACATAAGGTTCCAATTCAGAGATATGAAAGATTGGATGATGTTTTGGAAAAGGTGACTTTTTAAGATCAATTTTATAATTATTATTCTCTAAAACATCGATTACCTTGTAAGGTCCATATTTGCAAGGAGCGAGTTTAGAACAATCTTCAATATTTAAGGAAGGAGGTGCTTGAATCCAAACCAAGTCACCTTCTTTTATTACAGGAGGTGGCATCCTTTTCTTATCCGCATAATTTTTATATAATTCTTTAGATCTTAATAAGACATCTTTAATATGATTAAAACTTGTACTTACATTTTTAATAAATTTACTATTAGTATCAACTTGGGGTAGTAAGAAATATTCGTCCATAGATGGATGAAATCCATAGTTAATAAAGAAAGGTGTTTCTTTTGTAGATTCATTGACTGAATTATTATAAGCGAACTCTGCAAGATAGATCCAATTAATCCAATCGTCGTGATAATAAGATCTTGAATAAGCTCTTAAATACTGTTCAATAAAGGAGTTACATCTCTCAACTTGACCAACAGTCTCATGATGATCTGTTGTAGCTAATTTGGATTTAATATTAAGTAATTTCATGAATTCTTTCCAAAGTGCACTTGTAAACTGAGGACCTCTATCTGTATACATATCATAAGGAAGGCCATGTAATTTATAAACATTATTCATAAATGCTTTGGCAGTTTGTTTTGCATCAGGAATTTGTTTGAAAGGTATTAAGTGAATCATTTTAGAGAAACGATCCACTACAACCATTATTACCGTATATCCCTTTGAATCCGGGAGGCCACATAAAAAGTCAACTTCTATAGATTTCCAAGGTCTATCAGGTGTTTCCAACGGTTGTAGGAAGCCATATTTCCTATGTCTATTAATTTTGTTTCTTGCACAACATTCACAGGAATTGACAAATTTTATAACATCATCTTGCATTTTGGGCCACCAAAAGTTTCTTGTAATTAATTCAAGAGTTCTTTTAATTCCAAGATGACCAGCGGAAGGCTTTTCATGATATTTAGTTAAGATTTCTAATCTTAAAATTTCAGGAATATAAATTAAATTATTATATAATATAATATTATCCTTTATTTTGAACTTATTCATTTTCCTAAAGGGTTTATAGGACATATCATTTTTAATATTCTGTGGGCTAAAATAGAGTCTAATATCATCAGCTGTGGCATCTGTTTTTGTAGCTTCTATAATTCTTTCTAAAAGATCGCTAACAACACCAATAAAACATGGAACTTCCTTTACATTTTTTATGTCAAGAATATTTTCGGTTTTAGTTTCTTCATTATTTTTTATATAATCTGGTCTTCTTGAAAGAGAATCAGGTTTTCCATTATTGGAACCTTGTCTATAAATTAATTCAAAATTATATTCTTGGAAGAACATATGCCATCTATGTTGCCTTTGATTACCAATTTTACCACCAAGGGTATATAATAAGTTCCTATGATCAGTATAAACAGTTACTTTGTATTTCGCACCAAGTAATAAATGTCTCCATGCCAAAAAGGCTTCTCTAATAGCTAACAACTCCTTGTCTGTAATAGTATAATTAATTTCTGCACCTTGTAAGCTTCTTGAGAAATATGCAACTGGATGTAATTTATTATTATCATCCTTTTGTGATAAAACAGCACCAAGGGCAAAGTTACTTGCATCACATTCAACAATAAATGGTTTATTATTATCCGGATGGAATAAAACTGGAGAACTGGTTAATCTTTTCTTTAATTCTGAGAATGATTCTTCACATTTGTTATTCCAATTAAATTTAATATTTTTTCTGGTTAAATTATGTAAAGGTTTTGCAATTTTTGCAAAATCTTTAACAAATCTTCTATAATAATTGCAAAGACCTAAAAACCTCTGTACGTCCTTTAAGTTATTTGGTTGAGGCCAGTCTTTAATTGATTCTATTTTCTTCGGATCGGTAGTGACACCTTGACCTGATAATACATATCCAAGGAATTCAACTTTCTCTTTATCAAATTCGCATTTTTCTAATTTTGCATATAAGTTATTATTAATTAATGCTTGCAAAACCTCCCTAACTTGTTTATGATGTTCTTTTAAATCTTTGGAGTAGATTAAAATATCGTCTAAATAAAGAATAACACTTTTTTCTAAATATGGTCTTAGTACCGAATTAATAAACGATTGAAAAGTAGCTGGTGCGTTTTTTAAACCAAATGGCATAACTAAGTATTCATAGTGACCATATTTAGTTCTGAAAGCTGTCTTGTATTCATCCCCTTCCTTAATACGGATTAAATTATAGGCTGAACGTAAATCTAATTTTGTAAAATACTTTGCTCCTTTAACCTTTTCAATAATTTCATTAATAAGAGGTATGGGGTACGAGTTTCTTATAGTAACAGCGTTTAACTTCCTATAGTCTACGCATAACCGAAGTGTACCATCTTTTTTCTTTTGGAATAGAACTGGATAACCTGCAGGTGATTCAGATGGTCTAATAAATCCTTTTTTTAGGTTTTCTTTTATATATTCTTTCAAAACTTTATTTTCCTCTTCGGTTAAGGGATAGATTGGACCATAGTGAAGGGAAGCGTCCTTCTCCAGCACTATTTTGCAGTCGGTTAAACGATGTGGGGGAAGTTTATCGGCTTCGGCTTTACTAAAAACAATAAATAGATCGCGATATTGAGGCGGAATATCTTCAATATTTGGATCTTCATTGTCATTTTTATTAATTTCTTTATTCGATAAGAAGGAATATATTAAAAAATTGTAATTATAGTCATTGTTTAAATTAAAATTGTTTTTTAAGTATTTATTTTGTTTTTTGAAATAATATTTATATTTATTAATAAAATAATGATTTTTATTAAAAAATTTTTTATAATTAAATTTATCACAAAATTTTGAAAATTTATTAAGGTTAAGGTTATTAAGTTTTTTATTAAAAAATTTTTTATTATAATTAAACTTCTGATCAAATTTTTTTAAATTTTTTGAAAAATTTTTATAATTAAATTTTTTTATTGATTTATTAAAAAGTAAATAATTTTTTAAAATTTTATTTTTCATCGACTGTAGATATAAATTGTTTTTGCAATATTTATTAGGATTTTTGTTATTTTTATTTGAAAAATAATAATTTAAGTAAGAATATAATATATTCTTATCATAATTATAGTGAATTTTGAATTTTCGCATGAATTGATTACCAAAAAGTAGATCAGTTGGTATGCAATTTGTTATTAGAAATTTTTCATTGTAATTTTTAAAATAAAATTTTTTATTCTTTTGTATTTTTATTTGAAATTTTAGCCAAACGTACTGATCTATCTTAGTAGTAGAACCAGATATACCTTTGACTGAAATTTTATTTTTTAAATTATAAATTTTTAAATTTAGTTTTTGAACTAAATTTTTTGTAATAAAATTACAAAATGATCCAGAATCTAGCATAGATTCAGATGTAATTTTTTGGTTATTTTTAATTTTTAATTTATTATTATTAATTGGTAGTCTTGTTGGAATGTAGCAATGGAATAAAAGAAAAGTTGAAGGTAGTTTTTGGGTTGTGATGTTATCAAATGAAGGAAAGTTATAATAAATTGTTTTTACATTTTTTGATGAATTGGACTCCGAGTGAAGTCCTTCATTTAGTTTTTTGAATTATTATTATTTGTACTATTATTACTGTTATTATTAATTTTATTAAAGTTATTATTATTATGGACTTTATTATAATTATTATTATAATATTTGTTATAATTGTTATTATTATTATATTTATTATTATTGTTGTTGTTGTTATTGTGGACATTAGAAGGCTTTTTCTTTAAATTTTTATTACCATTAGATTTTAATTGACCTTTAGATTTCAAGGAATTTTCGTAAAGAATACATCTAGTATAAATAGTACTAAGATCAGAAGGAAATTCATCCATTTTTTCTATTTCTTCCTGGAACCTTGGGTGCAATCCATTATAAAAGAATAAAACTAAAGCTTCTTCATTCCAATTCAAACATGTTGTAAGGGTTCGAAATTCATCAATATAATCATTAATTTTCCCAAACGTGTGAGAAATTTTTGCGAGTTGGATCATGGCTAATTTCTTACTGGCAACATTATTAAAAGCTTTCCTTAATTCTTTAATCAATTCTTCTAATGTTGCTGGACTTCTATCTTTATATTTGGCATAATACCAATTACGAGCACCATCTCTTAAGCGTGACTTAACATAATTAATTTTTACATCCATAGTAGATTCACAGTTAGGATAAGTCTTAAAAGTATCTTCACAGAGCTGACAAAAGAGATCGGTTTCCTTAATATCCCCAGTGAAAAATCCAGGTTCTGGAACTTCTTGAAGTGTATTGGGAATAGTATTCCTCATTATTACATCATTGTCTGCCTCTCTTCTTGTTGATATAGAAGCGTTATCATCTTGATTTTGAGAAGCATTAACATTAGGAATAAAATCGAATTTCTGATTTAAAATGCTGGTAATAGAAGAAAGTTGTTTTATGATATTCTTGTTATCCCTATTTAAAGTAAAAAGTTTCTTTTGAAGATCTTCATTATATTTATTAAAATCTTCTCTTGATAAGAATGTAACTTCTGCATCTTTTGCCAGTTCAGAGACAGTAATCTGAGCGTCTGTTCTTAGCTTATTTACTTCCGACATAGGAGCAAAGTCAGGATAGGAGTTTGCCCACACGTTATTATAAAGGAACATATCAAGGTGATTCTCTTTTCTGAGGTAAGGTTATTGTTAAAAAGTAAACAGGTTGAATTTAACGAGGAATCAGGTTGATATATCTATATAATATAACTATATAGATATAAGTAAATTACTAAAATAAAAGAGTTATAAAGTTAAATTTGTTAATTTAACACTTAATTAAAACTAATAATTGGTTTGATATAATAAAAATTCTTATTTATTAATAAAAATATATAGTTATATTATAATAGGTTAACTATAACCTTACAAAGGACAAAAAGATAAATTTGAATTTTCTTTTTATACTTTGTAGGTTTGAGAATATTGATAATAATAATATAAAGTTGATAATAATAATATTTAGTATAAGAATATGTTTAATATAAATAAATTATATTTTTTAATCTAATATATTAGCTAATATATATAATATAATATTAAATTTAAATATTTAATATAGTAATTAATAATTAATAATTAATTAAATCAATATAACATAAATTAATACATAAACATTAATTTATGAATCAAGGATGACATGACCAAATGATTCATGTTAATAAATATTTTATTTATTAATAATATTTAAGTTTAATATGATATCATTAGAATCAGTAGGCCTAAGCTGGTCCTAAGATGATCAAATAACTTATAATATTATAAAATAAATAAAATTTAAAGAATAATTAATGAATTATAAATTTTTATTAATTATTTTGTTTTTAATAATTTTAATTGAAATTAATTGAAATTGAAATTTAATTCAGTTGTAATTTCGACAAAATAAATCGTAGATTTAATTAAGAATGCATTATTTAGTACATTCTTATCATTCAGTTAGTAAAATTAGAACTCTGGTTCAATGGTTAGTTACATTGACCATGACCAATACTTCATGGGTTCGACTCACACCTCAACCCATTTTGCATAAATAATTATTTTATTAATTATTTTATTAATTATTAATAATATCTTCTTGAATATTCTTTCTGTATAAAATTATAGAAAGTTAAAGATTCTTTCGGTTCGTAATTCAACCGAAATGAATTTAGAAATTCTTATTATATAAATTATTTTATTCTTTTTTGATAAGATTCATTTTCATCAATTAAAATCTATATTCTAGAAACTTTACATTATTAATTATTACAAACATATTTCTAAATATTTCTTTAAAATTATTTTTACATGTTAAAACTGTTTTTCCGTTAAAAGTATAAATAGTGCGAACTTCACGAATGAAAATATTTTTCTTCGTGCTTTTATTAATAATAATTAACGTATAAGTAATTCGAAATATTACCTTGTTGATTAATATTAATAATTATTTTAAATTTTATAATTAATAAAAAATATTTCTAATAAAACGAATTATTTATACAGATAGTGTAAACCTATTGAGTTTTCTCCTTTCTGTGTTTCTATATCTCATCCCGCCTTTACAATAGAAGCACCTCCGTTACAATAATATTGATATTGATATTAATAAAATTTTTTAATTATATAATATTGATATTGATATTAACAAAATTTTAACTAGTATCAAATAAATCGGTTTTAGTTATAAATTACTTAATAAAAATAACTAAAAGATAATTTCTATTAAGATTATTAAATAAACACAATAGGTAAATAAATTTGTATTTTTTCTACCTTTTTTTAAATTAAGATTATTTAATTATTATTTAAACGATTATAAATATAAATTTAAAATAAATAAATTTGTATTTTTCTAGAATTTTTTAAATTAAGAATATTTATTTTAAATTAATATTTATATCATTTAAATCAATTAAACATTCTTTCCATAATTTAATTGATTCATTTCTTTTGCATCCATTATAAAATAAATTTATTTCCTTACTTCTGTAATTTTCAATTAAAATTTTAATTTCATCAGTTGCACTAAATATTTTTTGCTTTTTTTCCAAGTTCCTTTAGTTCTCCTTTGATAATCATTATAAGATAAGTTTTCTTCTTCTTTTAATATATATATTAATTTATAAAATAAAGGTTTATTTGGAAATATATTATTTAAGTTGCTATTATAAAATTCTGATGCATTGTTTGTTAAATGCTCTATATTTTCATAATAATTCCAATTATTAACATTATACTTAAGTAAATAATTTTTATTAAAATATTCTAAAAATTGTAGAAAATTAATATACTTTTTTTTTTGACAAATTCTTTTTATTATAATATAAATATCAAATATATAGTTAGGGTTTATAAACGGTAAGTTCGAAATAGCTTTATAATAAATATATACATCATTATTATTCTTCACTTCATGATAACATAATATATTTTTTTGTTTTTCTAATGATCTTTTGTAATGCCAAACACAATATTTAATATTTATATTGGGAAAAACTTTATTTACGGCATTAGATATACCTTGTTCAAAATCACAATGAGAATTAATTGTAGTAATTAATGTATTACTCCTAAATTTATTTGCATTTTTTTTATTTCTTTAAATAATGTTTCATATGTAGATTGTTTTTTATTATTTAATATAGAAATGGAAGTAGTGTAAAACATATTAAATTCCCCAACATAAGTTCTTGTTATAAATAACTGATAACTAAATTTCGGTGCTGCATAAAATGTACCGTCCGCAAATATATTTTTATGATAATTCGAAAATAAATATGCTTGGAATGGTGATTGAAAGATTATTATATCAGTATTTTTAAATATCATAAAATTTTCATTTCTTTTCGTTTTATAATATTCTGATTCAATGGGAATATCATCAAAACTTTTTATGTTTGGTGGAAATTGTTTATTTATATTTCTTATTATTTGGGATCTAATTGTACTATATTCGGGACATATAAGTTCCATTTCTTGAGAAACGGCATTAAATATATGTTTAGGTTTTATATTCATAGGAATTGAATATTTTTTAATTTCTTCCTTAATTTTATGCTTTGCTACTGATATAGACACATCAATTTCTTTTTCGAGATGGTTATGTAAACTTTCATATTTTAAAACCTCCTTTTTATCATTTAAAATAATTAAAGATTTACATTTATTTAAAGTCTTATATTCAGTGCATCTATAAATTTTTGATTTATCTTTCCTTTGAAATGAAAAATTAAATTTGTGTTTTTTATTAATAATAATTTGTTCATTTCCTCGATTTGTTTCACTTATTTCAATTTCTATATTGTCTTCCATTGATAATTAAAATTTTTTAATAAAATATTTCAATAAATATACTTTTAAATGCTTTGAAACTTTTTTTTTTTTTAATATTTAAAATAATAATTCTTTTTTTAATTAATTATATAATTATTTAAATAATTATTTAATTATTAATTATTTATTATTTCTTTATTTACTATTTTATTTATTTATTTTTATTTTATTTTTTAAACATTAAAAAATAAAATGTTTATTTATTTTTATTTTATTTTTCAATGTTTAAAAAAAAAAAAGTTTTCTTATTTCTTATTTTTATTTTATTTTTTAAACATCAAAAAATAAAATGTTTATTTATTTTTATTTTATTTTTCAATGTTAAATAGAAATACCTAACCTAATTATTATTTATTGAAGTGTTGTATTTCGCAAAAAGTTGAATTTCGTCCAGTTGAATTTCGCCAAATTCTTGGTGGCTTATAAAATTTCGTCATAAAATATCACCACATTTATTATTCACGCCATATTGTGAATATATGGCTTTTTAAAAATTGTAGAAAAAAGCCACAAAACTATGATACGATTAGATACACGCCCCACGTAAGATTACGTGTTTGAAAATTTTTGAGAATTGTAATTTTATTTATTTAATTAATTAATTATTATTCATTGAATTTTTAATAAAATTAAGTGGCTTAAAATTAAAAATATTTAAGCCATACAATAAAATACAAATTTTTGTAATAAAAATTTTCGAAATGCACACTCCCCACAACAAAATACAAATTTATGTAATAAAAATTTTCGAAATGACACACCCCCTATTCATTTACTATTTAAAATGTATATGGCGCATATATATAATGTAAACAAAACTTTTATCTAATTTCTGAAAAAATATTTATTTATTTATTTATTTATTTATTTATTTATTTATTAATTTTATTAAAATATATAAATACATAATTAAATTGGTGTATTTATCATATTATTTTTATTATATTATATTTTATTAATAATTAAATTAAAAATTTAAATATATAAATTTATAATTAAATTTAACTATTAAATTTATAATAAAAATTTATATTTTAGGACTATTTATTTTTATAAATTTAAAAAAAATATAAAAACATAAAATTCATTTTGATAATTAAGTAAATTTGTGAAGAAAAAATTTCCAATAAAAAGTATTATATGAGCTAAAGAATTATTGTAATTAATTTATTATTAATTGTAAATTTTGAATAATTATATATTTATATAGCAAATTTATTTTAATGTATTTTATTAAATTCTAAATTAAAAGAAAAATGATTAAAAAACAAATAAAAAATAAAATTAATATAATGAGAATTAAAAATAATTTAATTAAATTATTATGAATTATTAACATTATTTTTTGTAAGCATCTTATAATTTTTATTAATAATAGTTATTAAAATTTTTAAAAGATGGGTGATTACGATTATAAAAGAAGAGATAGAAGAGATGATAGAAGGGGAGGAGACAGAAGAGATGATCACAGAGGTTATGGAAGTGATCGTAGAAGAGATTACAGAGATGAGAGAAGAGATGATAGAAGAGGTGGAGAAAGAAGAGATGATAGAAGAGGAGATAGAAGAGATGATAGAAGAGGCGGGGATAGAAGAGATGACAGAGGTGGTAGGAGAGGAAATGATAGAGGTGGCAGAAGAGAATTTGGTGATAGAGGAGGCTATAGAAATGATCAATTTCCACCTGATCCAGAACCAAAGAATTTCAATGAATTTTTTAAGGATATTTGTAGACAATTAAAATTGAATTAGATGAAATAAATATTACTGGATGGGGTCCACAACCAAATCTCAAAAAGGATCCGTTACTCCACTGGCCTATTGAAATTGGGATAAATGCTCTAGATTCACGTGACAACTATGAAGGTAATGATTATAGAAGAGATGATAGAAGAGATGATAGAAGAAATGATAGAAGAAATGACAGAAATGACAGAAATGATAGAAGACCACCTTCTTCAAGATCGAGATTGTCAGCATCTAACTATGGTTCAAATTATAATTCTTCTTCTAATTATCAATAAATTAATAATATTTAAATAAAAAAAAATAAGTTTATTAACTTTAAATATAGTTCAAATTCTATTATTTTATTATTAATTAAAGTAATTCAAAAATTACTCATAGAAAAGTTTTAGAAAATATATAGAATAAGTATTTGAAATATATTTTATATATTTTCCATTAATTATAATAATAATAATAATAATAGAACCACCTATAGTTAATATTCTGTTAAAAATTTTAATAATTATTAAAGTAATAATAATAAAATGATAATAGAAATGTATATAAAATATTTAAAATATTATTAATCAAATTACAAAAATGATAAAAATTATGTTGTCTATTTTTTTTTCCCATAAATTTAAGCGTATATATTATTATTACTATTATCAATATAAATCCAATGTTATATTATTTTAATTTCTCAGTATTTAATTATATATTTAAATATTCCATTGTATTATTAATAATTTTAGTAATTAAAGTAAATTTGAATTTAATTTATATATATTCCAAATGCATATTATTAATAAATAAATAAATAAATAAATAAATAAATAAATAAATAAATAAAAAAAATACTTTGGAATTGGAAAATGGAAATTGTAATATAAATTCTTATAAATTTAGAAGTTAATTTAAAAAATATGGATTATACATATATTATTTAATAAAAAAAAATTTAAAAAAAATAAATTAATTTGGATAAACTTAAAATTATTAAATAAGAAAAAATAATATATTTATATATTAATATATTAATTAATTTAAATTTTAGTATTTTATTAAACACAAAATATCAAAATAAAAATTTCCTTTGATATTAATATATTTTATTTGTTCTTTTTTGTTTTTATTGCTCAATTCTAATTTTTTTTTTTTTTTTTTTTTTTTTTAGTTTTAGTCGTTGTTGCTTTTGAATTTTAAATAAATATTAATAATTGTAATTTGTACCAAATAAATATGAAAAACTAACAAAGTAATTATGGAAAAAATGTACTTAAATTCTTTTAATATTTTTATTAGAAAAAATTATATTATTGATATAAATTAAAATAATAAATTTGAAAACTTTAAGATATATATATATATATAATAAATATAATAAATAATTGCTTAATAAAATATTATATCTATGTATTAATATATTAAATTTTATGTTCTTGTTCTTACTATATTCAAGAATTGAAATTAAATTTCTTTCTGTTTTATAATACATAATTTTTCTTTTTAATTAAATTTTTTACAAAATAAAAATTTATCATAATTTAAATTATTTATTTGTATAATAACTTTTATTATTAATACTTGAATATTTATTTTTATTATATCTATAAATATTACTATTATTTTTGGATTTAGTATTAATAGTATATATTATGAATGCAACAATTAAAAATCCAAAAAGATTAATAGTCCAACTATATCTACATAAACTGTAGATAATTAATCCAAGAATAAAGAAAAATAATATATTCTGATATGAAGCTAAGAATCTGAAATTGAAATTTACTTTAAACAAAAATCTTGGAACATAAATATTACGGCTACCAAGGAGACTAAGAAGAATATTATACTAAATTTTAGATTAATATTTGACTTATTAATAAATATTTATAAATATTTTAACACTTACTTTTTGGTTAGCTACATCTGACAAATAATTAGTCAAATGTACCAATGGTGTTATTTCATATGAGAATATCATATCTCTTTGTCTTGGTGTTGGCTTAATTTTTATATTTGTATTATCACATTTTCGTAGTCCATGTATAATCTTTTATTTCAATAAACAACAGAAAATAATTATATTTTTATAAATATTAGCTTTTTTTTTTTTTTTTTTTTTTTTTTTTTTTTTTTTTTCTAAATAAGTAATTAAATATTAAATATATAAAATAACAAACTTACTTGTTGTTTTCCCTCATATGTTAATTTACCATCAATAGTATAATCTGGAGCATATACACCAGGTCTAATTTGATTTAAATTTTCTAATTCATGAGGTTGTAATAAATTTGGTGAAATATGGGATGGAATTTCCCAAATATTTTCAATTATTTTTAAAACACTCTTAAGTGATTCCAATTGATTATTTAAAATAATATTCATTTCACGAGATTTTGGATTTAATTTATTAAACTGATTCATAATAAATTTTGATACTAAAATAGTTTCATCAAAAATAACCTTTATATTTACACCATTTGAAAACTTATTTAATAACCCATTATTTATAAATGGTGATATTCTTTGCTGAATTTGAGTTATAGCATTATTAATACTTTCTATAATAATTGTTAACTATTATTATTTTCATAATAATTTGTTAATATATAAAATATGCATCATATATATATATAAATTTATAAACATATAATATATATAAGTAATTTACCCTATTATTTATTTTATAATAATAAAATTATATTATAATTATATTAAAAAAATACTTACTGTATCCCAAGTTTCATATTTTCCTTCAGTTAAAATATTAAATACTGGTTGATAATCTTTATCATATCCGAAATCAATTAAATGATTTTGTAATAAAATAATAGATGGATTTGTATTATTTGAAAAACCTTGAATTTGCTGAATATTATCAGTTGATAATATAATACTTTCAGTTTCCCTTAAAAACTTTAACAAATTTTGATTTGAATAAACATTTAATACTTTCTTAAGAATATCTAATTGATTTTCCTTTATATTTTCTAGAGTTTTATTATTAATTCTTGAGAGCGAAAAGTCAAAGTGTATGACTCTCAACAAAAATGTCATAAATATAATAGAATAATACAAATAATTATCATAAACATATGATGCCCTTAAATAATATTACAATAGTTATTATATTATTATTTGTAAATAAAATATAATTAATTAACTAAAAAAAAATTAAATTCAATATATATTATATTTATAATTAAGCTATTACACTTACCAATCACCTGTAATATTGATGTTTTTCTTTTTCTCTCCCCATGGTTGAATATATGAAAGCCATATATCAACAGCCTTTAATTATAAATAATTATATCCAAAAAGAAAAAAACTACATAAATATAACTTAAAGACACATTTATATTAAATTATTTATAATTACCAATTCAAATGAACTATCTAATGGTAAATGACGAATAGCTAATTGCAAGAATAAAAAAAGTTTTGAATGTATTGCTTGATAAGAATAACTGTAAATATATATATATATTGTATATGTAAATTATTATGTATTTATAATATTGATTTTATATTAAATTTATTTATATTTATATGAAAGATAATAATTTATATAAGTAATACATACTCTTGAACAATAGAATAATTTAGTTCATTATTATTATTATTAATTAATGATGAATCATTCATATTACTTCTTTCATTTAATAATAAAATAACATGTTTTACGACTTGATTAATACAAATAAGTTGTGGAATACTTGGATTA